>JAMYIC010001241.1:24928-45112 GCA_024112705.1 Microcera coccophila
CTCGAAATGGCTGTATGAATTGTAAGCGCCGCAAGGTTAAGGTAAGTGTGTAAGTCAGCGACATGCTTACCTTTAAGCAACTCGCCTTGACACATGCCGCAGGGTTTAAGAAGAGAATTTCTGACATTGTTGACAGTGTGATGAAGCCCAGCCAGTGTGTTTCAACTGCAAGAGACACGGCGTTTCTTGTAGCCTCTCAGCTGATGTAGCAAGCGAGCCCGTTACCTCCGGCCGATCGGGCCCATCGATTGCTACATCTGACGGAAGCCCTAGAACGCCCAGTTCTGGCTCTCACGGTGTGACTCCTCTTCTTAACCCATTGAGCCTGGTCCTCCCGGCTGGGTCTGACCAAATCCTGCCATGCCCGCCTCAGGAGATTTGGAGCCGAGACCTCGAACTAATGCATCATTGGTGCACCATTACGGCCCAGTCGTTGGCTATCCGAAGTGATGCGGTTCAGGTGTGGCAAGCGGTTATGCCCCGGACAGGCTATAAACACCCCTTTGTCTTGCATGGAATCTTATCCCTGGCTGCCGTCCACAAAGCATACTTGATTCCTAGCCGGCGGAAGAGCTATTTAGCCTTGTCCGACTATCATCAAACCCTCGGATCCGAAGGATTTCGATCCCAGCTTGTCCAAATTAGCCACGAAAACTGGTCCCCTGTGTTTAGCTTTGCTTCGGTCGTTGTCCTGTATATGTTGTGCTTGCCTACCCGGTCAGACAGCTTGAGGCTAGACGATCCAATCACCGGCATCCTTGAGCTCATTGGCGTTATTCGAGGCATCCGGATAACTCTAGCTCCGCTTCTCCCTCGAATATATCGATCAGAATTCGCCCCTTTGGTCTTTGGTACTTGGCCTGAAGACATAGACGCAGCTCCAGGGAGGTAATAATCTTGTTGACGCGTTGCATTGATCTTGCCGTGCTGAAGACAACCAGTGTCCCCTCGCTGGAGAATACGAACCTGCCGCTCGATACCTTCGAGGCTCTGCGTATACTTCGCGCCTTTCAGACAGCCGATATCCCGTCCAACAGCGAGGTGCACTATGCCAGAGCCATCCAAAGCATCGAGACCTCCGCCAAGCTGATCGCCAGCGCAGGAGTTCACGCTGAATGCGGAACCGCTCTCTCATGGCCATATGGGCTTCATGAGAGTATACTGGTCGACATCCAAGCTCGGAAACCACATGCCCTTCTCTTGCTGGGCTATGCTGCAATATTGTTTGCTGCACTCGAAAAAACTTTTTGGTTTGCGAGAGGCTGGGCAAAAAGTCTCGTTGATGGGGCCGACGAGCTTCTGGCCGGACAACCCAAGTACCTGCAGCTTCTCGAATGGCCGAAAAGGCAAATGTCAGAGTTGTACGACCAGAGGTAGACCAGCATTCAGCACTGTGGTTAAGGAGCTATAAGATGTATTTTTGATCCCATGCCTATCTAAAGCTCCTGCTCTAGGATGGTGTATTCGTTAGTTGTAGATATGAGCGCTATAGAAGCCCAACGATCCTCTGTAATGCTCAGTAGCATTTGGTTATATGCATCTTGTCGAGCGGAAGAATGACGAACCGACAAGGTTGATACAAATGACTTCTCAGTTTGCTGAGAGTTGAGGCCCTCAGTTTCCTCGTAACCGTTCCTGGAGAAATCTTCGAACCCTCGTTTCCGAGAAGACGTCAACATGCGCTCAGGGATCACCTGGTTCGAGATTACAATATTGATTCCGTCTTCATCAGTCCCTGAACGAAGATTTACTTGATCCACAGCGGTTTCTTCGACGGTGAGCTGAGTATCCGCAAGAGGACTCACCGGCCCTTCTACGGCACTCGGCTTGTGCACTGGAATTGGGCATGGAGAGCACTCTCGAGGCGGTGACAGAGGCGACTCAAATCGTGGTGTAGGAGAAGATTCTATCCTCGGACGAGAATCTACGGTGACTTGAGTGTCGAACGGATTTGCTGCTTGGGTGTCGAGAAACTCCTCACAGAGCGCCTGCATCTTAACATCATACTCAAAGATCTCTCCAGAGCAATGCTTTCCAAACAATGATCTAATTGTCACTCCTGGAATAGTTGGTTAGAATCTGTTTGAGGAGGCAAGAAACACGCTTGTCTTACCTTCCTCCAACCACTCGACGGGGTTGACAGTGCAGGGCCAAACGTCCTTAGGGCGGAAAGCTTCCAGCAAGTCGCAAAGTTCCGGGTACGATGAGTGTCTTGAGTAAGGAAATCGAATTGTTTTGGGCAGTTCGTCATCTTGCGTGTTGTTTTTGGAAACTTGACTCGATACGCTACGAAGCTTCTCTGCAAGAGCTCGGAACGTATCTTGAATAGATTGCTTCCCATCCAACGATGTGTAGTCAATATCGAGGGATATGGTCCGCCCTGTCGAGGTCGTCCCCTTCATATAGTCTTTGAGGCCATTACGATCAGCTTTGGTCAAATCTTTCGAAGAGCAAATTCTATACGCGGTCAGTAGTTGAATCGTACAAACACGGAGACAAATGAGACTCACGTCTCAATCAAATCATCCAGATCAGCCTGATCCATACAGTCCAGCTCTGCTTCTCGTTCTAGATCACCGCCACCACCTCCAACTCCAATCTCGGCTAGGTCTTCACCGCTAAGGAGGTGTGCGATGACTGGCTGAATGATAACGGTACTTGGTCGTTGAGCGATTTCACACATGTTTCCTTTCTCACAGCTGTGTAGGCGAGCGTTTGGGTCCGCAGTCAAACAGCCAGGTTGAAGAGCGTTCCCACGCATATACCCGATAAGCGCTGGTGACTCAGGAGTCATATGGACGTCGCCGCCGAAGCGATTCTCCGAATCCCGCGCCCTTAGCGAGCCGTAGATACGAAGTTTATAGTCGTCGACATGGATCTTCAAGAGTCAGAAAATCCTTCCGGCCAAGAACAAAGGGCGGCTTACCGGTGACTTCAGAGCTTTCGAAAGAGCAATCCATACGTCTTCGTACCCGTAAGTCCAAGCCTGAATGTGGAAAACCGTGTCGGAAGGATACTTGGAAACCTTGCGTAAGAGCTCTGCAATGCCCTCGGCTTTGGTTTGAAAGGGTACATCCCTGATAAAGGAGGTGTCGAGATAGATCTTATCGAGAGTCCTAATTCCTGACGTATACTCGACAAGGTTCGGGCTTCTTGAGAGTGAGTTGACAAACCACGGCTCGCTCCGTATATCCCCGGTGTATAAGATAGCCTTCCCATCGCCTTCAATGACTTTGGGCAAGTCATTAATTTATACTGAGGAGTTTGATGATGAGATACTCACGGAACATGACGGCACCCAGGCAATGGTTCGCATCAAACAGGGTAACCTGGATTTCGTGACCAGGACGGAGCTCAATGGGCGTGGGTGTTTCTAATGGCAATGGTTTCTAATTTAGATGTCAGCGAGGTAATAAAACACGTCAGCCTTGGATTACTGACCAAGATCTTGGCTAGATGTTTGTAAGTCTGCTGTCTTGCCTCCAAGATGCCCTTTGCGTAGTTGATCCTGCATGGGTATCGCTCAAGGCGAAGCAGGATTTCCCGTGTAGCGGCAGAACAATAAACGCTACATGTTTGAACAACCTTTCTCCAACCAGAATGATCGCCACACTTACAATGGTGATCGAAGACTCTCTAAGCCTGCAAGGTGATCACTGTGGACATGGCTGAGGAAGGATGCCAGAGGCGGCTCAGTACCGGCTTGGCGTCGAAAATAGTCGACTGTGGCCATGTTCAGCAATGAACAACCAGAATTCACGATAGACTCACTCCGAATATCGGGAAATTCAGACGTAATGCCATTAAAAGTAGACATGATCGCTGCCAGAACGCCAGAGTTGAACTCCCAAAGGCGCAACGACCATGCGTAGTGAGGGTCGGTTGACGCAGAGATCGAGTCAGGTATGTTACTCTCGTCGCTTGAAATTTGTTTTTTTGCCCATGCTGAGTTGTTTCGAAAGTTTGTGCTCTTGAAGGAGAAAGAAATTTGAAGGGTTTGAAGACCGTTCAAACACGGCAAGAAGGAGCATGTCCCTGCGTGTGGGATGGAATTTTACGCACTGTACCTCAGGCAGCTTTTAGCGACTGCGCAAAGATGTTCAGCGGGGACTACACAGTGTCTATACCGTGATTAGGCAGCTGACTGACCCGTGGCTCCAGCTTTGCGTTCACGACATTTAATCTGTCGACAGACGGTGCTGAGCTGCAGTGATCATTCGTAGCCTTGAGCTATATCAACATCTATAAATCGTACCGCCTCACAGGCTTAAGCGCTTTTGATATACACACCGATCCACATCAAACTCCTCTATCTCGCTTTTTCATCCTTACTCCACGTACGCCGTCTGCATCAACAACCCGCTCCCCTTCGCCTTCAACCGCAAGCTCACGTTCTGAGCCACAAAATACACATGGCCCTCCTCTAAATCAAATGAATCGCCGTTCGCCTCGACTTTCGCACCACCCTTCGAAGCAATCAAGATCGATGGCCCGCCAACCTTGCCCAGACCCTCCGTCTGTCCACTCTCAAGCCGTGTTTCGAGCATGTTGAACTCGCTCAGTGGCGGCTTATAAATATTTGTCCTACCTTCCTCGCTTCGGGAATACTTCTGAGCTTTCAAGAGTGCCTGGTTTTTATCGTGTGGATCAAAAGTAATCACCGAACAAAATTCCTTAACGTTGTTCCGGTCGGCTCTGGGACAGAAGCCGGTGTTGAGGACGTTGTCCGATCGCGCCATGCACTCGATGATGTCGCCCGAGATGTACGCGTGAATGCCGTCGGCCGGGATGTAGATGCTCTCCCCTGCCTGAAGAATCATATAGTTCATGGTAACTAGTCCCACGAGGATACCTGGGTCTGATTTCGAGAAGTCCTCGGCAAGTCGCGGTGCAAGTTTAGGGATGTATGAGCTGTTACCCTTGAAAGCAGAGTCCGGGAGCTCTCTCAAGCCTTTGTAAGCCTTTTTGATATCCTCATCCGAGGCCTCAAGCATTGTCTGAACGACCTTTCGAAGATCTTCGTTGGCGAATTTTCCTGTTGATGCATCTCCCGTAGCCAAGAATGGCTTCAAGGGCTCGAGACTCAGCAGGACCGCAATTTCATGCAGTGGTTTGAAGCCGCAAAAGGCCTCAAACTCTGAGAGAGCCAGAGCGATTTCAGGCTTGTGATTGGAATCCGTAAACTCATTCGGATTCTTCGCGTGCATCTTGGCGGAAAACTCCTTGTTAGGATGGACCTGCAACGGCAGAGCCTTCGCGATAGATAAGACCTTGGGAAGGAAGGGCAAGTTGGTGTGGCCGAACTTTTTGATGACATTCTCGCCGATAAGTTCCTTTGAGTGTCGATCCAAGACTTGTTGAAGATCCTCGCCGGTGCTGGCTACGTATGAAGGGAGGGTTGGATACGTGCCCATCCACATCTCAGCATAGGGCTTGTCCTCGTCGATCTTGAAGTTTTCCTTCGGGCCATGGCCATCCCACCCCGGTGTGTTGGCGCAAAGGCGGGCGGCGAGAGAATTGGAGCCTTGTTTACCCCAAGGATATTGATTGCAACCACATTTTAATTGATAGAAGGGGGCGATTGGGGTCGACATGTTGAAGAATTGACGAGATAGTGGCTGAGGTTGAATATTACGAGAGTCTAAATCGAACAGGACTCATTAATAAAGCACATCTCAGATAATCGCACGTTAACACCGTCATTCTTACGCATCCATGCCGTTGACGTCAGGATGGAGTCAAGCGGAGACGGTATCAACAACAATTCCCAGACGCCTGATTGATCTTCCTGGCTCCGATCTTCGGATAGTTCATCAACCATCACGGCGATAGCTTAGTGTGCCGTCATCAACGTTCCGCCGCCTCCATCGGCCTGCAAGACACCGGCTAAGACCTCCGCTCCGGCAGAGGACCCACTGTCGACCCGGACGTCTGTGATAAGAAGATGCCGAGGTCAGGAAAGATCCACACGACGGGATTTATGAGTTACGCGCAGGAGCGATCGTCTTCGGATTCCGTGATAAGAATGATGTCATATATTTCCGATGCATTTGCATAGTCACTCGCGGTTTCTCATTGTGCTGTACGACGTCCACATGTGAGACCGCTTCGGATACTTCCCGAACCTCTCTGACTGCCACGTCCCGCTATCCGAGCTGAAACTTCAAACTTGACCATCCCAGCCAACCCAGTCAAGGACGGCGTCTCCGAAGAACTTTGATGTCCAAGTTTCCAGATCAATCGACTCGACATCGTGGTTGTCCGCCTGCGGCAGGCCTAGCATCGGCGGTGTCATGGCATGGTTGAAGAATGCATCCCAGTGTAGCATGCTCCCGGTCGATGGCCAAGGCTCAGGCAGCTGTATGGTCGCAACACTTGGGCCTGACGCAGCTTCACTGTCGTGAGTTCCTACCAAAGACCGGTGGTCAGCTACCTTGCTCCGGTGCCCTGGCGCTCAAATGTGTACATACCTTGAGGATGCATCAGAGACTTTGCATGCTGGACAAAAACTACAGCTATACGCTCCAGCTTTGCCGCAAGTGAGTTACGCGAGCTCATCCTATGAAGGTACACGGGGAGTTGTTCCATCGCGGCCAGAGCCTCTAGATTCTCTTCCGATCCGCCATTTCCGTTTGAAACAATCTCGCCGAACAGTTCCAAGAATGGGGTGAAGGGGCCGCATAGGAGCTGCCATACAATACCGATATACAGTTCCTCGAAGTCAGAGATCATATGCTCGAGTAATTGAAGCATCTGCTTCGATGAGCCGATACATTTTGTCCTCGTCCGGCTAGAGGAACGAGCCAGGAGAATGCGGATGTAATAATATGTGAAACTTAAAAAGTGCAGGCCGAGGTCGACGGAGGCTACGTTACGAGCATCCAAGAAGGGTTTCTCTGCAAGCGCAGCAGCCTCAAGAATCTGAATGCCTTGTCAGTGAAGGGTCGCCCAGTCTGCGGCAGGGTCACTGCCTACCTCTCGTGCCTTATAATACCACGATTCTAGGTCCTCGCTTGTCGCTTCGATCCTCTGGTGATCAAGAGTTACATCCCCGTAAAGACAGTCCCAGGCGTCAGTCATTATACGAGTCAGCAGCACCCTCTGGTGGAAGTGATGTGTTCCAAACAATCCGGGCGCAGCGGCAGAAGTAATGTGAGCCCGACAGGGCAGCAGTTGGTCCAGCGTCGGAAGAGGAATCGCTGCCACCATGGTCCGGTGGAAGGTCGGAGTTCGACCAAAAATGAGAGCCAGTCCCTTATCCAGGAGATTCAGGTGCCAGAACATCATGGCCCGCCGCTCGCGGGTCTGAGAGTCGAGACGGCGATCATTGACGCCCAGTGCCTGCAGCATCCTGCAAGCGTTTGCGGCCAGCATCCAACATAACGACGGCGTTGTGAACTCCTCGACATGGCATGCCAGCAGGGTCAAGGCATGGATATTTGTTTCGGAGGGCTCGAGAAAAAGTTTTGCATCGTTGAGGGCGAGCCAGAGATTGCATCGGAGCTTTTTCTTGAGGGACTGATTCGTGGGGTCAGTGGAAGACACCATACCCAGAATGATACTATAATAAATGACCAGCCAAGCCCGCTCGCGGACTTGATGTGGGCGACATGCCCTCAAGTGATCCAGCACTTCTGAAGGTGCCGAGCTCGACACAGGACGAACCCGATCGAGCGCAGCGACGAATGCTGTTGCAAATAGTGTCAGCAGCGGATCCGTTGAAACAAATACTTGATGCATTTACAGTCTACCCAGGTAGAAGCATAATTTTCGAACAAGAAGAACTCGCTACCAGGCTCTTCAAAATCGGATTCATCATGCCAGACAGCCGCGCAGGCTTCTGACAGAGATGAGAGCGCGCCCATAGGATTGTGTTGTGAGTTACCGAGTCCACCCAGCCGCTCACGAGTCACTGCAATGTCAGTCGCCAGGTGAGACTGCATATTACTGCCATCAGCTCCATGAAGGCCACGATTGCGACCAGTGCTGGGATAGGGTTGGCTGGCGATAGTTGTTTCATGCTTCCGCTTCCCCGCTCGCTTCCGGCGGATGACTCCAGACCGCGAGTAGAGGCAGGCAACGTCCTTTTCCTTGCAGCGCTGGCATTCGGGGCGTCCTCGAGAGCATGTAACCTATGGATTTGTCAAGGCCATATCCCAGTAGTCCAAGCGATGGCGGACAACCATACCTTGCGCGATCGGCAGTTGTCACACTTTCGGGCTCATCCTGATCAGACTCTGCTCTTTAATGGACAGTGACAAAAGGAAGCTTACGGCATATGGAGCCAGACTTTCCGCCATGACGGAGGCTGTCGATATTTGGGACTCGGAAGATGGATGGGGGAGCCCGGAAGTTATGAGGGCACATCGTACGGTATTTATCGGCCCGGAACATAAGGCGGCCCCGTCGGAACTTACGGAACTTATCTCAACGATTCGGACCCTCCTTGCGAGCACATCAGATGCAAGACTCAACATATAAGAAGATGGAATTCGGCGCAGAGGCTTTGCGAAAGCCATTAGATTTCTCATTGGAGTTTCTACTTGCATCAAACTCATCCAAACACTTCCCAACATGACACCATCTATTGCCATCCTCGGCGCCGGTCCCAGTGGCCTCGCCCTGGGTCGATTGCTTGAAATCGCCAATATTTCCTTCGTCATCTTTGAGCGAGACGAATCGGCAACTGCGGCGGCAAATGGGCGGGGCGGTACACTCGATATCCATGCCGACTCTGGTCAGGTCGCTCTCCAAGAAGCTGGCTTGTTGGACCAATTCAAGTCAATCGCGCGCTACGATGCGACTGTCACGATTGCCGACGCAAAGGGCAAGGTTTACGTCAGTGCCGGGGAGGATGATGGCGATTCAGCCAAGCCGGAGATCGACCGCAAGGATTTGCGAGACCTCCTGCTGAGCTCTATTTCCACGGAGAAAGTCCGCTGGGGCTTCCGGGTCCGCGGCGTGCAAAGAGAGGTTGATGGATCAATGTCTGTTCACTTTGCGGATGGCCGAATCGAATCGGGATTTCAGCTCGTGGTCGGCGCCGATGGGGCATGGTCCAAAGTCCGAAGTCTAGTAAGTCGTCCGGGTATGCAGTTAAACATCTGCCGTCGACTGACAACGGTGAACAGGTAACCTCGGCCAAACCCCAGTATTCCGGCATATACTATCTGACGACGAGTATCCAACCCGAGAATCCATTCCATCCCTCTGCTGTCTCGCTAGCCGGAAAGGGTCTCTACATGGCTCTCGGCGACGAAAAGCAAATCCTTGTTCTGAAGCTCGGCGATGGCTCATACCAAGTTGGCGTAGGCCTACGTCTCCCGGAGAGTTGGAGTTCGGAGAATATTGCACTTTATCAAGACCCTTCGGCGCTTCGACAATGGCTGCTGCGGGATTGTTTCAAAGACTGGCCTCGGGTGCATACGGACATGATTCGAAACAGCGACGGAAACTTTCGTGCTTGGCCGTTGTATGGGATGCCAACGGAGTCGCTGTCGTGGCAAACCGTTCCGGGGGTCGCATTGATCGGTGATGCTGCCCATGTCACGTAAGTTTTATTACCCGATCATCTCTTGCTCGCCATTGAGTGCCTGCAACTGAATCACATGGTCTATAGGCCGCCCTTCGTCGGAGAGGGTGTGAACTGCGCCCTATTCGATAGTCTC
Source organism: Microcera coccophila (assembly GCA_024112705.1). Classification (NCBI taxonomy): domain Eukaryota; kingdom Fungi; phylum Ascomycota; class Sordariomycetes; order Hypocreales; family Nectriaceae; genus Microcera; species Microcera coccophila. The sequence continues at coordinate 34,597 of JAMYIC010001241.1, forward strand.
CAGCTGGCACGGCAAATCATCAAGCATGGAGTGAATGACCTCCATGGGGCTGTGTCGGAATTCGAGGCGTTGATGCTCCCTCGCGGGATCGATGTCATCAAGAGAAGTGAGGCGAGTGGTGAGCTTCTGTTCGCGCCAGATGCACCTCGTGGTTGGCTCAAAATCTTTGCTGGCATCGACAGCATGCACCCGGAATCCGCGTTACTTAGTCTCTAGCGCAATCTCACTCTTATATGCAGGACCCCCTGCATTCGTCAAATATAGTGCTTCAACGTTATCTATCGGCCTGTTCGGTGAAGCATGTGAGGATGCTGTTCCCTCTGGGACCAGGGATGTCGGGCGAGGAAAAGGCTAACCGGAAATGGAGCCTCGATTCTGATCTGCCTCGCTTCTAGGGTTCATCAGCCCTCCGCTTTCAGCTTAGGTTAAGGCCCCAGATATATCGATATTGTCTCATAACTCAATAATGACATAACAAACTACACTTGCGCCTGAAAGGAAAAGCCTATGCAAGGCCTATGCAAAGTCTATGCAAAAAAGACCAAACGAGGGAAAGCCCGCACAACGCAACCCACGAGGCCCCCGCGATAACCACGCACCCAAAAAGAAAACCCGCAAAACAGACCGCCTCAACAGGCCGCGAAAATGGAGATGAGGCCAGCAAGCTGCGGCCGTTATCCTCCTTGCCGGTTATCTTACCAATACGCGGAACGTACTTGAAGGGTAGCTTAGACCCGCCGGCCAATCCGCCCTTGCTATGTATGATTGCGTAGTGCAACGTCCCACGAAACCAATCGATGATGGCGCCGTCTACGATCGGCATCGCCCGCTGCACGATGGCCAGAGTTCGGACTAGCCAGCAAAAGCCCTTGAAACATGCATAGTGGTACAGGCCGGGTCGACCCATGTCGAGGTAATCGCAGAGCTCGTCGCCGTTGAGGACTCGGCTGCCCGCCTCGATGAATTGCGCCGATGGGTTGAAGGGGGGCAAATCCTTGAGACATTGCACGAAGTTGTGACCGACGATGCGGGAAGTCGGACTGACGTGCAGCTCATGGAGGATCATGCTCTCCATCGTTGCCCTGGCTTTGTCGACGTTGACAAAGTACTCGTCCGGGGTCGCGAGGAGGTAGCCGGCGTATCGCCACAATGCAACGTAATCGGCCGTTTCCTGTCGGTCGGGATACACGCCCATCAGCGGGAACTGCAGCCACGTGTGATTGCAGGCGAAGGTAGCGATGGAATGGATCGAGTCCAGCGTGTTGACGGGCACGCCGGCCTTCCCCACGTCATAGTAGTCGGGCGAGGCTTCGGTGAGTTTCATGATGCGGTTGCGGACTGAGGAATGGAGCAGCCGGACGCGAATCGTCGTCGTGTGGCCAGCGCCGCCGGGCTGGATGGACTCGAGCGACTCGGTGACCTGCAAGAGCATCATGAAGGTCTCGAGCAGCCGCCGCAGCAGGACTCGCGTGGAGAAGCCTCCGGTCCTGACCAGGACCTCGATGACGCCGGAGGCCGCTGAGTTCTCGCCCACGAAGCCCTGGAGGGCGAAACCCATGATGTTCGCCGCGGCGTAGCGGTAGAAGAACTTCTGGCCACGTCGAAGCTGCTCCCAGTCGACCCAATCGGGGATGGTATGCACCTCGGTCCACAACCTCGACAACGTTTCATCTTCTGCGCGGTGGTCACGCAAAAGGGCGTAGAGGTCAGTTCGCCCGCAGGATTGCGCAGGTGCATCTTCCTTGGTCTTTCTTGCGATGGCCTGCAGCTTTTCTGTCACTTCGCTGCCGAGTTCATCGTACTTGTATCGCAAGGGATCTGTTTCCTCGCGAGGGAGGTGGAGATCCGTCCATTGGAACTTGTAGCTGCCGTAGCTGCGGGTGTTGGAGGCCTTGTCTGCCATGATGAGGACTTGGATGGACACTTCGACAGTAGCAAATTCCTAGAGATGTGGGATCTTAACTAGACAAATTTGTTTGCCACGTACGTAATTGAAAAGCATGCTTATCAACGAAAGAGAAAAAGAAAAGAAAAAAAGGGCGCATCAGCCAAGTCTTCGGATGGTTAAGCGACCAACAGGACATGCAGGCAACCAAGCACGATGATGTAGCGAGAGCGAGACCTGCATATCTACACCAAACCTAACCAGAAGGGACTCGAAACCCGAGTTGCCATTCTCACTAGTGTCGTCACATACATCAATCTCTTATCTCGCATCTGCCCGATATCTTGGCAAATCTCCAGCCACGATCCACAGTGTCATTCCCTTGCATGGCGATGCGTCAGATCCAGCCGGGAATGCCGTTCCGGACGTGATTGCGAGATGTATGCCGCGGTCAGACGAAGGCGAGATGGGGATTTCGTAGAGCTAGCGGAGGTTAAATATCACGACGCTAGGTCGCTGTTTTGCCAGCCATCACTGACACAGTCTCTCGATAAATTGATCATCTGTTCACAAATCCACTATTCTCACAATATCCTCATCTGTGCCCAATCATCGATCATGGATTTCAAGAGTGGACAAGGTGCCGTCGAGCAGCAACCTCGATACACCACCATCACCCTCCCCGACATATTCCAGTCCTTCGTCCAACGGTCTCCCAAGCTCAACCCGCACTACGAAGTGGTAAGAAAAGAGTCTGAAGAGTGGATCGGCGAGTAAGTGCAATTTTCCTTTCGGCAAAGCCCTCGAGCTGTCCCCCCTCATTGACTTTGCGTTTCCAGCTTCTGCTCGTTCGATCCCAAGATGAAGAAGACCATCAACCTGTGCGATTTCTCCTACTTTTGCTCCGTTGCAGCGCCGTACGCTCCCCAGAGCAAGCTGCGGACTGTGTGTGATTGGGGTAATTGGGTACGTCGAAGCCAGAGAGGTTCCTCTTCGTTCAAGTAGCCGGTCCACTAACGATTTTACTCCCCCCTTGCTAGGTCTTCCCGTGGGATGACAGTAAGCTTCGTTTGTCCGTCTACACATGATCCGGCTTTCCTGACTCGGTCTAGTGTTCGACAATGGGGAGTTGAGATATCGACCCGAGGAATCACGGCGGGCCATGGACAGTCTGATGGCTCCTATGCTTGGCGAAGAGCTTGGGGAAGACAGGCCGCCAGTTATTCAAGTGCATGACAAAGTATTAATGCGAATCGTTGAGGTAAGCTTAGACACTGACCTCGGTGCACTTGACTTTCGGGGATCGACTAACCAATGTATTAGGCTGCCTCACCTGGTGAGTATCTCACATCTGTCAGATGCAGTAGCGCATACCCTCTGACAACATTCCAGGTATCCAAAGGAGATATGCCAAGTCAATGCAGTCATACTGCAACGGGACTGTAGCACACGTCACTGATCAGTCGTCTACCAACATGCCCTCCCTCGAAGAGATGGTTCAGACTCGCAGCGAATCGATTGGCGTGTCTCCCCTGTACCACCTCGTCGAGTATGCCCATGAAATCAAGGTCCCAGATTGGGTTTTCGACCACCCAATCATCCAAGAACTTGAGCGACTCGGAGCCGACATGGTCTCCATGTATGTGGCCCTTCCCGTCTTACTTCCCAAAAACCTGCAGAGTAATGCTAAGAACGTATGAAGCTCGAACGACGCATTATCCTACCCGAAGGAAGAAGTAAGTAGCAGATCGAATTTGAGAGTTACGCCAACAGCGACGACAAAGGCTAACCGGGACCAGGCCGAGTCGGTCCCACACAACTTGATCGCCGTCTGTCGCCTGGCTGGAATGTCGGCACAAAAAGCGTTTGATACCGTCGGAGATTTACTCCACGGCCGCTACCGCCGCTGGGAAGAGCTGGAGAAGAACATTCCGACTTGGGGAGAGCCCGTGGACGACATGGTCCAACGGTACGTCACGGGGATCAAATGCGTCGTGAATGCGAACGCTGCCTGGAGGTAAGAGAGAGAGAGAGAGAATTGGGCTTGCATGATCCTTTTATGACAGAGCTGACCGTTGCCGTAACAGCTTCCGGTCTCGACGATACTTTGGCCCCCAACAAGCCGAAGTGATCGGTAGAACTCGAAAATTGGATGTCATGGTTAATCCACCTTATTTGAATGACTACAAAGGCCACAAAGGCTCGGATGTCGGCGGGGAGGCAATCACTTCTCCTACTGAAGTGGCTGTCTAAGATGGCTGTGCTCTGCTTGTTATCTACCTTAGATTTTTCTTATGTACCGCGTCGAAAAACATGAGTTACGAACAAGGACGACACGAATAGATTGGATCATTCTTAGAGAGCTGCGCTCTTCTCATGTAAGGATTTGAAATAAATTGAGAATTGGAAACTACTCTGCAGGCCAATGTGATTCTAAGACTATCCAACAGTCCAAAACTTGATCAACAGGATTTACCGGTGTGAAACGCACTAACGAATGCAGATATCTCGAAATTCCAAACCCAGCTTAGCCACTTCTTCAGTCCCTTGCTGCTCGCCCATGAACCCATCAATAAACGCATCACCAATCAACGCATGCCCGTCATCCCTCTTTCTAAGTACCATAGGGGCTCTCGCACCTTTGAACCAAACAATGCTATCAAATTCCTCAGACACGGCGGGAACTAGGCACAAGAGGCCTTGTGTCGTCAGGCCGAATCGTCGATTGCTAAGTCTTTCTCGCAGCATCTCATCGAAGGATTTGAGGGCCACTTTGTTCTCGGGCTCTGCTTCTTTACCCGCCAGAATATTCGAGGACAGGTAAAAATCAGATAGTGACGTGAAGAGGCTGGCGGAACCGCCTAACAAAGTCTTTTGTACACCATCCACGTAATCTTCTGTAATCGAGTTGTCTTTATTTTCAGGGGCCATTTTCTTTGCGTTGTCGTATAGAAATCTAATTTCCTGGTCAATGTTCGAGGCGACTTCGGTGCTCTCGTTGTAGCGATAGATGTTTGAAACGCAGGAGCTGAGATCTAAAACATGATCCAGAATGGCTCCCAGGGCTGTTACACTGTTTGGGTCGCTTTTGCTCCAGGTGACCCGCGCATCTGCAGGGCTCCAGATGCGCTCAAGGGTTCTAAATGTCATCCATGAAGCCTGGTAATTATAATTGAAAGTCTGCCACGAAGCATTGAACCCCCAGTCCGGTACCCAGCTCGGCAAGTCTCTTCCGGATCTGCTCAAGCCGGCTTCAGCAAGAACCTGGATTCCTTGGCCTTGTTGAATAAAGTAGGTCGCGTAAGCGTGGTAGACTTCGTTGACTGGTTTTGAGTAATCTGGAAGCGGTGAGTGATCTCGGTCCGAAGCCAGTCCGCGGAGGGCATAAATCTTATCCCTTGGGTCTGTAGCGCCCAAGCCCCGAAAGGTCGTGACCAAAGAAATGAGTTTTGGCAGGTTGTCGAAGCCGGCCTCTGATAGCTCGCTCAGATTGGTCATGTTCATTTTCCCGATGTAGGCTTCTAGATGAACCTGTTCATTTGCGGTGACTTGGTTCGCCGTGATTAAATCCTTCCAGTTATAGGCTCTTCCGTTGTGCAAAACAATAACTTGTTTGCCAGCAGCAACTTCTTGAACTATCCATGAGCGCGTGAACCAAGGCGCAGAACGCATGGCTCTCCAGCCGGTCCAGGCTCGATGCTCGTAACTTGGGATGCCGAACTTGGAGTACTCGCGGTGATCCAACGCAGGACGTTCAGGGCGGATGGCTTTAAGCACCTTGCCCGTCAGCGATAGCATTTTAATCAATATGGGAGGGAAGACTCGACAAGCACGATGGGCCTCGTTGTTGCAAGTGACACCAAGCTCAACGACAACACGAGACGCCCGTTTGTAGATCTCCCCCATCAGTAAAACCTGCTGGCTCTTTTCCGCGTCGTCCTCTTGGTTGATGCAAACAGCATCAGCCCAGACAATCAGGTGCCCCATTCGTCTCAAGTGACTGAGGGCGAGCCCCAAGCTGGCTGTGCAGATGACGTGTCGACCATCTCGGTTGCACATCATCCATTTCGGATCGGGAGCTCCCCATGCATACGATAGCGCAACGAATTCCGGACACGAGGCCAGGGGGAATTGGCAGATGTCCACGACCAGCATGTCGCGCGGATCAGAAGCAGGGAAGATTTTGAGCAACCGGATGTGCGGTTGCGAATCGGGCAGAGGCGCGTATGTCAACTTTGGTTGGCGGAAGATGATGATCCCTTTGGCCTGTCTTCGAAGCCGCTCGTCCGTCAATGCTTCGTGATGTTGTTTTTCTTGAGGGTTCTTTGAGTCGGTGGAAATAGCCTCGATCCAAAACTCTCGCGGTCCTTTGGATAAGATCATCGACAGGACTTGGTACAAAGGCTTAGAGACGGAGAACAGCCGGCTGTTGCAGATGATGGCTCCTTTCTCAGGCCAGGTCTCGTCAGTCAGATATTTTCGGATATCTAGATAATAATAAACAGGGTCGTCCGCAAGAGACACGTCGCGCAGGCGGGTTCTGAGCAAGCCGTTTTGATGAGGAGGCGAGTCGATCTGAACCAACCTAATCGAGTCGGCGTTCGGGAGGGGTCTGTATCGATAAGTCGGAGCCATCGAAATGCGTTGGAGACATCTCTGGCACACCAAAGGCAATAGCCTCTGTTGATGCGATAACTCCTCTGGGTCTTCTTTGTTGACGCAAATTCGAGGACTCCACACGCGGTGCATTCGCCGATCCTTCTGGTTGCGGAGCGTCCAGAGGAAGAAATATGTATGTTCTGAGACATACAGGAAGGCCCCGTTGCATAGAATGACATGGTCTCGCTCCGCGTTCTCCGGATCAATCGGCTCGTGGACCACGTAGCCCGATGTGGAGTCTGTGACCTCGAGCTCATCCAGCCGGCATTCAACAACATCAAAGGTCGATTCCGCCGGCTGAATACCGATGGTCCTTATCGTTTTGGTCGGGTCTCTGAGAGGCGCGTACTTGAAGTCGTGGTCGTTTATGTCCAAGGCATCCATGCACCTGCTTACGTCAACCCATGCCGCATCCGTTGAATCCATGGTCGTCGCGAGCCAGGGTTTCTCTCATCTCAGATTGGTCGAAATCGTGTCTATCGTATGAGCGAAACAACTTTTCCCTTTTTTTTTTCTTCTTTTTTTTTTCTCGGTTTGATTATTTGTACTGGTCGAGAGATGTCAAAGTCAAGTTCCAGCAGACTTCTCCGCTCGAGATTGGGGGCGAATGCCGAGACGAGGGAATTTCATGCAGCTGACCACCCGCCTGCATGTATGACAGCTGGGTGCTAAGAGCATATTCACAAGCTTTCATGCAAGAGATGGGCCTTTCATGTGACACATATAATTGACAAGCCGATTAGCTTTCTAGTCTGTGCTGAAACTGTTTCAATATACATTTCCAGGCTCGAGCTTCGTTCGCTAGCCTTAGTCAATATCGCAGGCTCTACTGTCTGGGGACTCTGGGTAAGCTCAGTACCTTAACTTTGATATTAAATCTAATCAAGAGGCTCTCCAGGATTTGCAGTCTCCGTCATCTTCAAAAGAACCCTAGATAGTCCTAGTTAGTATAAAAACGTAATCGAACCGTGCAAGGAAGGGACCTACCACGACACAACCCAGCGAGGTTGTCCCCCCAATCTCATGCACATTGCGCGACTACCGTCATTATCAGGCGACACGTCAGCAGAGCACCATCCATCGTCGCCATACTCTAAAGTCCTTTCTTTGAACAGCTTAGCGGCCAGCTGCTTAGCCAGACCTCTTCGTCGGTATGGCTCCTTGGATAGCTGGTTAGATTTTCGTTTGACTTGAACTGCATAGTTCACTTACTTCAACATGAAGACTAGCCAAGGAACCATCCGGAGCTACGCAAAGTCAGTGCTCCACATTCTGACCTTCTCTGAGCCTAGACGACTCACCCAGGAACGCCCAAGAAATAGGTGTACCATCGTCCAGCTTAATCACCAAACTTGGCATTCGACCTAGTGCTTCCCTACAACGACATCAATCTTTAACCATTCTCAAATGTCACGAAATACTCACACTGTCCGTGGGATGTGGGTTCTGGCAAGCACCAGGTGACAATCGTCCACATTGGCTGTGGACCAGTGCATTCCATCTGGCAGCGCATCTCCACTATAGGGAATCTCATTCGCCTTGAACAGCCACTTGTCATAATTTCCGGTCGACCTTGGGATGACTCTGTGAGTCTTCTCCAGAATTGCCCGGACAGATGAGTGTACGGTGCCCAGCAGGACACAACCAGGATAAGTAAGTCCACGTCCGTAATCTTTTCCCAACTTGACGAGCTCCTCAACCAACTGCGTGAGTTGCTCGTCGCAAGCTCTAATATCATCCAAATGCTCGGAGCTCCAGTTGTCTTCGAGAGTGGAGTACAACCACATCTGGGTGTCACGACCACCACCGAGGTCAACATGGGCTACTGTGAATCTCCGAGGCGAGTCCGTGACATTTTCCGAGGGGTCAATGTCGAGATCGGATACGAATATAACCCTTGCGGTGTTTGTTCTTCGTTTGTCAAACTTGGTAAACTGCAACCGTCGAAGGAGAGGTAGAGAAAATGGCAAATGGCCCGCCAACAGCCGAAGAAGATTCTCCGGTGGGGAGGAGTAAAGATACGTAAATTGAGGCATGTTCAATATTTCATAACAAATTAAGGGCCAAGGTTAGCGTTTGATTAATCTTTATGTCAGCCTCTTCACTGAGTCACATGAAGGAATGAGTCAATCTGATAAGAGAACCTAGCATTCTCCACCAGGAGGCTAATCATCGGATAAGGTGAATATGACGCAGTTTCCCCTCATAAGAATTTGAATACCACGATAGTTTCTCTGAATAATGAGTTCTGTGTGTAGATATTGCTGATGCCATATGAACCATCGACAAATTATAAGAAAATTAGACCCGAAAAACTATGGCAAAGCCGAGGTGGAATTTTTTGAGCGGCTTTTGCTAACCTTGGTTGAAGAGATTCCCAGCTTTGAGAGTACTACGCACACTCACCTACCCTATAGCCGAAGTCACATCTTGAGCGGTTTCGGCTTTTGTACTTGTTGATCACAGGACTTGAGTATAAAAAGCGATATATTATTTACTGATGGGTTTCTAGAAACAAAGATGAATGAGGAATGCTATGGACAATTTCTATGCACCGTTTTCTAAAGTTGAGATGCAGCGAATTCCCATCTGGAACAAGTCTAGGTTCAAGTCGGTGAAGACCACGGCATTAGCAGGACCAAGCAGACGTCAATAGCCTAGATCATCAAGCTCCGGGACGTCTGTTCTCCATCAACCTGGACCTACGATACCTTGCCCTGCAACTTGACCCAGCGTTGACGTATGCCTCAGCACGCGATGCTGATCACACTTGAACTACACTAACCCTGATACCATCGACGGGATCAAGGAAGCCGACATATTGCCACACGGGTGATTGACGATCTACAAATCACCAAATCAACCAATATCAAGACGCTAGATGACCACCTAGGCATGTCGGAGAGAAGCGACAAACGAGACTAACGATAAGGCCATGTGAGAGGCTCAATTCTTGGATGCATCCGAGCTGAATTTTGCCTCTCGAACTCCCCGAAGCGCGCCGTCGCTAGCGGTCGCCAACTCCCCGTAAACGATGAACTCCCCGAGGGAAAAAAATCCAGTGGACCGTCCCGGCGCCATGGGCCTGAACCTTGGGCGGGCCGATCCCGCTAAAACGGGAAACGTTGGTCGAGTTCAGTGTGATCCAGACTTCGCACCGTCTTCGAAGAGTTGGTTGTGAAAGTGAGATGATGATCCTATTTTGGTCGAAAGTGATCGAGAATGGACGGCAATTAATCGGGAAAGTGGAGATGAAAAGATGGACGCTTCACTCACACACTCCCGAAGTGGTGGATCGCACGCGATGCGCTCCTCTTTCGGGAATCCCATGGCATGGCCTGGACCGCTGATTGATGTGATTCCCTTTGAGGATCGACATGGATCAACACCATCTTTCTGGGAGGTCTTGCTCCCGAGACCTGGAGGACCGTTGGCGCCATATTCATGGCGTTAAACGCCATAATGCCTAGACCTCTAGACCGTTGTCCCGCCTCTGAATTAAATCAGAGTTCCGCGCCTACCTCATTCCAAATCAGCCCTCAACCTCACCGTCGCCGCTAGGGATGTTGACCGGTCCAATAGTGGGATGCAGGGAGCTTTCAGCTGGAAACGCTAGGCTCTTGATGGGTCCAGTCATATTGAGCTGATGCGCCGCATGACGAGATTGCTGCCGGTAGCCCAGATCGGTATCTCGGTAGTGGGGGGTCGTGGATATGTGTTACCCAGAGGCAGGGTGAACAGCTAGTCTACTGCGGCCTGGAATCGATAATACTGGTTAAAGGGGATTGCCACCTGTTGGCGTGCTTTGGGGTCTTTGAGAGAAGGCGGCATGAGTCCATCGTCATTGGTCAAGCTCGTAAGTCGCGCATCAATTTTCATCATTCAGTTTGTTTCACTATAGTGAGAAAACGTGATACGCTATTCAGAGTCGATGATTCTTTTGGAATGCAAGCCCACCAAGGTCTGCGTCAA
>JAMYIC010001241.1:53835-64287 GCA_024112705.1 Microcera coccophila
GAGAGCCTACTCATCGGAGATTCACGGTGTTTAGGCGCCCTCGTCCTCATTAACTCCGCTCAGCGACCGATAACGATATGATTTAGCCAATGGGGCTTCATGTTTGAATTGTGGAGAGACTATACTGTTTTCAGTAAACAATCTCACATTCGTCCAGTCAGTTTTAAGTTGGATACTGGCCGCGATTCTATGCCTATGCCCCTGCAAAAATAGCAATCATCTGAGTAACGGTATCCTTTTTGGAAGAAACGGCATTGTAAGCCAAGTCCTCTGAGACAGCTTGGAAGACTCTAGAACGTCATCTAACCTCTCTAACGGGGTTTAGAATTCCCATAAACTTATAATGCCTCCGCCATCCCTTGGTTCAATCACCAAACTCCCATCACATCCTCTCATCAACTTCATCTACCACCCTAGATCACAAACTGAAGCAAATACCATGTACTTCCCAAACCACGCCCTCATCGGCGCCGCCGCCAAAATCCCCACCAACACCGCAAAGCCCGTCCTATCCTTCAGCCCAGTCGTCCTCCACTGCCCCGACCGCCGAGTCGCCGACTTACAGCTCCGCGTCTCAGCCCCCGCAACCGGCGATGCCCTCCCCATTATCCTCCTCTCTCACGGCCACGGCCATAGCAACTCGCTCTCTTCGCTAGAAGGCTACGGCCCGATCGTCGACTTCTGGGCCGGCCATGGCTTTGCGGTCATCCAGCCGACGCACCTGAGCTCGAAGACGCTGAATATCACTCTGACGTCGGAGAATTACCGCGAGTTGTTCTTGGATGATCGCTGTAGGGACATGACGCGGATTCTCGACAGACTGGATGAAATCGAGACGACTGTACCCTTGCTTAAGGGGCGACTCGATAAGACCAGGGTTGCTGTCGCAGGACACTCGTTGGGTGGATTGACAGCAAGCGTCTTGCTCGGCGCCATCAACACAGATCCACGCGACGGAACAGTGTCACAGCTGGTTGACGAACGGATCAAGGCCGGGGTCATCATTGGCGGCGTTGGTAACGGCGGCGCTGATCTCTCTGACACTGGACGTCGGCTGGTCCCATTTTTCGACATCAACTTCGGTGAAATGCGCACGCCTGCGCTCATTGTTTGGGGAGACGAGGACATCAGTCCACACTTGACGACCCGGGGCGCGGACTGGCACAAAGATCCCTACGCCCTTGCTCCCAGCCCTAAGACCGCCTTCTCAGTCAAGGGCGGTAAACACGGATTTGGAGGCATCAGTGGGTGGGATGCAGGGGAGACTTCGGATGAGAGTCCGGAACGCTTGGCGGGGGTGCAGAGGATGACGTGGGCCTATTTGAAGAGTCAGCTGTATGAGGGAGATACGTCTTGGGGGGACGCATGTGCGGCTCTGGAGGGGCTTGAGGATGTCGTTGGTAAAGTTGAGGAGAAGTGATGGAAAGTTGATGTTGCCCCAACTATAACTTGCTTCAACCTGATTTTGAAAAGACGGTGCTTGGCAGTACTTCCTCGTCTTATGTGCAGTACAATATACCTCTCAAGCGAAGTGACACTAACATTCTTGAGCTCCGGCCCCCTTCAATAACATCTCAATTTTCGCCTTGGCATATTTCTCCTTGGGATGTTTCAGTCTCTCAACATACCCCTGTCCATTGGCGAAATAAGTGGGATCCATCTCCCGCAAAATGAAGAGGGGACGGTTGTCCGTCAAGCGATAGAATTGGGATAAGAAACGGTCATCGTCCCGCTCCTTGTTAGCCTCATCACCGCAATCGTTTGGATCGGCGCCGGCGTCTAGTAGTATTCCGACCGCTACAGAATCCCTCATCCCTACGGCCATTTGAAGTGGTGTAACTCGACAAGACTCGGGTCGAGGCTGAGCGCCTCGTTGGATCAAGATTTTGAGTGCACAACTGGATCCAGGGTATTCGCAAAATGAAGCGTGGCTCGCGGTCTGTAGATGGAGCAACCTAGTGAGATCAACTCCGTCACCAGCGAGATCCAGAAGCATCACAAACACGTAAGTCAACCCAAAACAGCAAATTGGAAGGCGCGAGAAAAACTCCAGGGCGTTGCCCCTAAAAGTCCAGAATGACTTGGGGGTTGAACCACAGCAGAGAGGAATGGACCAAGAAAACGTCTCCATTGTCAAGCCTTTCATTAGATAACGTAAGTGCATTCTGGCTTGAGAATCTGCCCCAACCAAGATCATGTGGAACCAAATCGCGATATTCTTCGGCCCTTCGAAGCGCCAACGACATGGGCCACTCAAAATTTGAATGTCGTCGAAGATGAACTGAAGTCCGTCTTGGCTCGGCTCGTCTGAGTGATCCAAGTCAAGGTCGAGCTCGAGATGCATCCTTGTGGGGTCAAGAAGATCAAAAACCCATTGATGTTCGATGAAAAGTTTGAAGTCATCAAGCTCCATCGCATATCGTGCCATTTCAAAACACAACTGGCCCAGTTCGTCATCAGGGTCTAGCGAGTTGGTAGCCATGCTAAAAATTGTCTTGAGAATCCTGGGATAGGACTCTCCTGGATCGAGTCGGAAGAACGAGGCGCTGGGTGTTGAGGCTCTGGGTGACTCAAGAAATTCGCGAATGGTGTAATGAGCAAGTGACGCGCCTCCATAATCGTCGAAGTCATTGAGAAGGCAACCACATATTTCCTTGAGATTCTCAACTTTAATAAATGATAGGCTCCGGCTCGCGTCGGGCTGAGAGATCATCAACCATGCATGGTATGATTGTAAGATGTCTTCGGGCATCCGGGCGGATACATCACTCTCTGTTCGATCAATCATTGTAACCAACGAGATCCAGTGAATTGTGTGTCGAACCAAATCACGATCCTCATCAGGAATAAGCGAGAATATACGCTCGTACGTTTCGTCAAGATCTTTAGGGAGGTCAAGAATCGCTTCCCTAATCTTATTCTCGTGTCGGAGTCGCCTTAGGATATCAAGTTGACAGACCGCCCAACGGAACATTCCCTGAGCTCCCCGAGCAAGTTGTTGATTGACCTCTTCCCGTAGATACTGTGGCCACATCTTGAATCTCGGTTCTGCCTCGATTCTTCTCTCGACGAAACGGGCAATGTCCGCCTCGACGAACTCGTTGGACATTGAGACCGGGTTGGATATCCGAACCATGACCGACTCAATCTCGAAATATCGACGGCTAGTGGCGAGGAGCTGAATATTCTTGAATCGATGGTCATCCATCAGTGTTCGTAACAAACCGAGAAGGTTCTCTCGAGAGCTACTCTCATCGAGAGCGTCGACAACAAAAAACACTTTATCGAAGTGCTCTAACACGGAGAACAGACTCAAAAGGAGGTCGTTGAGATTCGGTTCTTGGCGCTGATGGAACAAGTCATGGATATGTTCCGGTATATGCCCACAGCCACGTGAAAGTTGGCTGACCAGCCACCTCAGCAAAGGCTTAGTCTCGTCTTGGTTATGGCCGTGATAGCAATAGTAATAGACGCAAACAATCTTGGAACTGCGCTTGGTTTTGCACCAGTGGTGAAGCCGCTCAATTATCTGGCCAGCGAGGATGGTTTTGCCAGCCCCAGGAATACCATGAACCCAAACACTGCGAGTTTTTGACTCAATCCATTGATTCCATGTATCCGTTCTGAACATCCATTCGCAGGTTCCCGCTTCATTGAGTTCTTGTGCTGCAACATGGCGGCTCGAGGGATTCGTGTGCTCCAACCAGTCTAGGGCTTGTTGATTCTGCGCTCCCAAAACTATTGTCTTGATTTCGCGAACATCTCGTCTGATACTCGTTTAATTTGGTGAGTTTTGGGAGATTTTGGTCAAGTACTTACAGTACCGCCCCTCCGATAGCCATGTTAATAGTCGACTTTTCTCGATTGATATCATCCATCAACTTTTGAGCTTGACCTTCTTTCAGGGGCCAGGCTAAAACAGAGAGGGAAAGGCCCAATTTTCGCTTCTTTGGCTTACCGCCATCTGAGGATATCGCGACGGGAGATGAAAGCAAAGTACTCAAAGCCTCGGCAGCGATTCTGCATCCTTCAATTGGTCCATTGGGGCCCTCAAGAAGCGAGAGAATCCGAGCATCTTCAGCATCGCCGCGTTTCAAAAGTTCCAAGGTTTCAAAGACGACGGCTAAACCCCTGATCTCGGTGTATATGACTCGCAGATGTTTAGGGTAATCTTTGATGCCTTCAATGTAGGATTTGCAAAGGGTGGCAATGCTGCCGGTAAGCTGGATGACGGCAATGATGCTAGCAGCCGCCGAAAGGCCATCCATGTTGAGCAGCTGGCATTAACGTATGACATCAAATTGTTGAAGAAAGAGGAGAAAGAAGAGGAGTACGGAGAGAAACGATGCAGCCTCACCGCCAGCCACTGAGGCGAAGCATATGCAGGCGTTTAATAACGCCACAACCAATAACGACAACCCACGAAACAATGTGATGTTGCTGAGGCTCTAATGCTTCCAAGAAGAGAAATGTCATTGGTCACCGTCACGTGAAGTAAATAACTGGCATCAAGGAGCTGCAGAGCGAATCTGCCTCGGCGATAAGAAGTCCTGCGCAGAGTAGATAAGAACAGAACACGAGCCTTGCAGTCGCCGCCCTTTCCCAGTATATGTTTGTTCGTCTATCTATTTACCCGTATGTTTACATAAACTCGTCATAAATCGTACAACAGGTAGTCCATCTAGCATCCACCACCACCACCACCACCTCCGCCATCACCTCCGCCGCCGCCGCCGCCACCTCCTCCACCACTGTCCCCTCCGCCGCCTCCGCCGCCGCCTCCGCTATCCCCTCCACCTCCACAATAACCGCCGTCGAAGCCTCCGCCATGATGACCACCATGATGACCGCCGTGGTGACCGCCGTGATGACCGCCGTGATGACCGCCGTGATGACCACTTCCACCTTGGTCCACGCTGGACCAAGCGCTGTATCCGGCATCGGTATAGCCGGAGCTCCCATAAATTGGGTCCCCATAGCGGGTGCTCTTCTGGTTGCGTCCCTGGATTCTATAGTCGTCTGCCCTTACTTTTTGAACATTGTGGTAGCCTCCGTATGCTTTCTTCTTCTTTGATGCAAATAGTGGGAGGCACATTGTGAAGGTAGGTTGGGCTAAGAGGCCTTTGGGGGGAGTTGGTGGTCTGTCGTAGAGATGTGTCTTGCTTCAAGCAGCGACTCAATCGGGTGGGTTGTTTATGCAGCTGTCGCTGTTGACCTGGAATAACCACTTGGTGATTGACGCTGTAGAGTGCCCAAACAAAATGTTGATGTTTTTGCTGGCGAGGATCGAACGAATTGTGATAAATGGCTTGTTTAATCCCTCAAAGACGGACGCGTCATTCGCTACTTATACCATTGAGTGATGACGACCATCTCACCCTCACAGCCAAGCTGGGCGGATAGTTTGGTGGTCAGCCGACGCCGCAGGCCAGCGTCATCTCCAGGCTAACCTTGGGTCTTTCTGGAAAACTTCTAGCGTCCTCGGACTTGCGCCGTCGAAAGTTGCACAGCCTCATCACCGCCAACCATCGGCCATCAATACTGCCTCGCCAAAGCATCACACGAACCGGGCGGAATCATGGTGCCTGGACTAGCAAAAGACTAGATCAAACCAAGGAGATCAGGGTGGGAAAACTGGCTCGTGACTTCGTTCTGGTTATCAAGGGACAGTTTCTTCGGTGTGTTGACGGGGAATGGCTGCGGCGATCTTTTTGCCTGGTGCCTAGCACAGCCACCTTAGCTGAACTCCCCTCACCTTAAGCCTCGCTTGCTGGCCTAACAAGGACCGCAGTTCGCACGGAATCGCCCATGCTCCTTCTCCTCAGACTTGATGAGGGCGTCTCCACCATTTTCCGTTCCGATGAGCCCGATCTGAGGGATCTTGTACCCCAGATTTATTGTCCACGCCAGGCTTTCCGTTTGGATCCCTTCGAGCAACATCATCTTGCTCCCTGCTTTGAGGATGGGGTTATTTCAGCTTCACGTCGGCAGACGCAGCATGCCTTCTGAGGATGGCATTGTCAACAAAGCAACGGTCTTGCCGACAAAACCCTACCCGAGTGCGTTTTCGCGCTATTAGAATTGTCTTCTTTGATCGTCTTTGTGCCATCGGTATTGTCTTGTGAAACGATGCAAGATGCACGCACCGTCGAGCCTCGCTCGTTTGCTTTCAGGCCTGTGGCTGTTTGAGACCACTAAAGCGGAGGGCCAAACCCGCCTGCACGTACGAAACCAGGCCCAGTTCTGCCGCCGACCCTGCTCGCTCTCCAGCGACCAGCGAGCGACCACGAAACATCCAAAAGGGGGACCATAAAAAGAATTCATTGTGAGCCACACGCGCGACCGTACACAGGCACCCACCAGGCCCTCCCGCTTCAACCAGACCTCTAGCCACCCAAGGCCCGTCCCGAAGCGCAGCCCAGCGCTTCCGCGCCTCGAATCACGCAAAGTGTGGTGGAGAAAACGGGCGTCCGAACGCCTTTCATCCAACCGCAGCGACCGGGATGCACTCAAAGGACCAACCATGACCCTTGTCGATATGCAAGCAGGCGCCCATTCGAAGCTCTGTCGCAATTGACAAGGCTTCGCCGACAGCGTTGAAAGGCCCCTCGCGTCTTCGCAATGACGAGATCGAAGGGTCTGGGATGTGGGGAGGAAAAGGGAGGCCGCTGAACTGTTGCTGTCTTATGAACGAGAGACATCCGTCCACCAGGGAGGGGTCTCCAGCCCACGGCTTTCCCATGGTGCATCCGCAAGGCATCTAGCTTGACGGAAATGGCAAACAGTACCACGTCGGTAGGATGGGTCCCCTCAGACTCCGACCGCGGTTCCTTCGACATCCTCTGGTCCTGTACCCTGACCATTGCCCTTTGCGTTTGGGTGTCGACCCACCCCAACACACCTTCTCGCAACGACAAATGGTATCACGGGCTCATCGACAAGCTCAATTTGGCTGCCATCGGACTCTTGGGCCCTGACTACCTCTTCGCCTTGGCCGCGGGCCAGTTCATGAGTGCCCGGAGAAGTGTCAAGGTCAGCAAAATCTCTCGCCCCCATACCCCAGACGACAAACGCTGACATCAATCTCGAAATAGAAGTTTCGAGCCAGCCCGGAGCTTCGAGGTGGACGCGATTGGACGCTGAAGCATGCTTTCTTCACGAACATGGGAGGATTCGTCCTCACCTGTCCAGACTACCCCGACGGCTTCCCGATCAACGCGGAGCAGCTATATTATCTGGTCAAACACCAACACGTTGACTTTCCCACCTTGACCGAGGAGGAGATAGTGCAGCGAGATAAGGCTGATGGATTGACCAAGTCAGTTTGCAAGCATTCTCCCACGTCGCAACGAATTGCGCTGACCAAGTCTCAGACTGATTACCTTGTGCCAGGTCACCTTCTTCCTTTTCAACCAGTTTTGGCGTATCGGTAAAGGATATACCATCACCACTCTCGAACTAACGACTATAACGTTTTCCGCGGTTATGCTTGGGACCTCTTTGACTTGGTACTCCAAACCTATCATCTCAACACCCACAATAATCGCAACACGAGACAATCGAACGATCAAGGAAGTCCGCGATATAATAAGAGCTTCGGTAAGAGCCTCCCGACTAGAGACTGCATCTTTGCTGACCTCATCCTCCCACTAGACTCATCCCGGATTGCCGGAGACATGGTATCGAACACCGGTCGACTTCCTCTCGGGCGAAAAGTTCCACATCGACAAACACTGGTATCATTATGCCGACTTCAGCGCCAAACTGCACCTGCCCATCTTCAACCGGAGGATCAAAACGACGCCTTGGGATAGGATCCCGGGGGATATTTGGAACCCGCCAGAGTTCTCGTGGCCAGAGTGGCTCTTTATTCCGCTGGGGCTCGCACTCATGATCCCGTTCTGTGTCTCCTTTCTCGCCGCCTGGACCTTCACCTTTCCGAGCAGCGCGGAGAGGACCCTCTGGCGAATATGTGCCGTTTATCACGCTGTCTACACGCTCGCAGTAATGACTTACTTCCTCCTCATCTCCTACCGACGGAGGTCTGGCCCCAGAGCGACCGGCCAGGACACCTTGCAAAATCATCAGGAGCTACTGTCACACTCTCCATCTCCCACACCGGCAATAGACACATCTCCCAACAGGGACCCCGAGGATGGCATATCGCGCGCACCCCAGACTTCCAAACGCTCCACAAGATTCCGGCCATTTGCATGCGTCGAGAAGTGGGCCGCTCGTTACAGAAACCTCTCTGCGGACCAAAACCCCGACATGGAGATTTCGTTGCGGTGGACTACGACATTTGCGCTCCCCACGGCACTGTACGTCTTTTGCCGGTTGTATTTTTATGCTGAAGATCTTGTGGCTTTGCGGTCCCAGCCGGCAGACGTGTACAAGTCTGTGGAACGGGTGCTACCTTTTCTTTGATGATGGAATCTAGCCGGCGTTTGCATTATTATCAACAGATGACGATTAACGATTAACGATTAACCAACCCTCCGGTAGCGGGGATAGAGTGCTTCTTCACCACGCTTATTTCACAGCATGAGACCTACGAGACGATATTCACTCATGAAACTGTTTGCTGAATCATCGGGTATTCATTATTCATTTAGCGATTAGAATTATTTACATAGAATCGAAAGTATCGACAGTCGATAGATGCGCCAATGCTAAACTCATCAACATACCACGCTTCTCCTAATTCTTCCACTCCTTGAGCCACGCCTTGACAAACTTTACAATGTCGTCCTTCGCATCCTGAACGGCATCGGGAACCGGGTTCAAAACATTCTCATCCGGGAGCGCACCATTCTCGTCCCAGTGATGCACGCCATACTCGATCAAGATGTACGGCTCATCCGTGGTCGACTCCCGCTCCGGAGCGCCGATGCGGTGGGGTGTCGCGGCTCGCCAGGGGTCTCGCTCTCCGTCGATGAAGGCCACTCGGGGGTAGCTGAAGTTCCAGCCGCCGTACTTGTTGATGGACTCGACGTCGGGGTGGGTGGTGATGTTGAACTCATCTCGACAGAAGCGGGTGGTGTAGTTGTAGTCGATCAGGCGGGAGATGAGAGGCAGCTGGCCTTCCGGTACGCCGGATCCGGTTTGGAAGAATCCCCATCTGTTGAAGTTAGTTCCAGGCTCTGAAGGGGCTGGTAGAGGTTCCGGCATGACTTACTGCTTGCAAGTCTGGTAGGTCCAAGGTCGCGACTCTCCCGCAGGAATGTCAATACTAGACATGTCGTCGCTGCCCGTGTAACACTCCACAACGGTCTTGTTCACGCAACCGCCGGACAGATCCGTTGTCACCATGTTCCTGACAGAGCCAATATAGTTCAACATGTGGTTCGTCAATCCGTCGGTGTCACAAGGTGCCACCTCGAGAAGTTTGTTAATAATTGGGGTAAGCTGCTTGGTGCTCGCAAAGAGGACGTCATCGGAAGAGACCGCGGCGCAATACTGTCCAAACGCATACGAATCCGACTGCTTAGACCAATTCTGGCCTTGAAGCCCTGCGATGCCTTGGGCAATAACGTTGGCGAACTCCACGTCCTCAAGCGAACCGAGGCCAAACGCCTTCTTGAGCACCAGCTTCATCTCCTTGTCGTCGCCGAGAAGAATGGTGTCAACGACTTGGGTAAGCTGTTGGGTGATGGATGCGCAGTCTCCCGGTGCGTACAGGCGGGCGGCTTCATAATACTCCCAGTAGTCATCGATGGCTTCCGTAACCCCAGACGAACTGATGGCGCCCCAGAACGTCTCGGGGTAGATGGCCCGAGCAAGTGCGGCAAAGGCGCCAGCGTAAGAACCGCCGTAGATGATGAAGGGGGTTGTCGCAGCGGTGATGTTGAGATGCTCGTATCCCGGGAACACGACATTGCGGGCAAAGTAATCCGTATCGGCGAGCGCTTGCTCAGTCGACAAGAAGCGCAGATTCTCGGTGCTCAGATCGGGCACAGGGTAGCTGCCGCCATAGTAGCGATGCTCGAGAACGACGCCAATGCCGCCGGTTTCTTCAGCTAGCTTGGCGAGGATGCCGTACTGCATGTAGGGCAATCGACCTGCACCGTCGGTTTCGCCGCCGCCCAGAATGATGACCGGGCCGCCCTCCTGGTAATGCGACGCATTGAACCAGTAGCGGAGGGGGAAGGAGTCGCTAGAATGAGGCTCGTAATTTGTATCATTGTGGAAATGATCAATTGGGACCGAGATGTTGTAAGCCGCTGGTTTTGAGCTGGCCGCTGCTGCTGCTGCTGCTACTGGAGATCAAGTCAGTGTCAATGGCCTAGAAGAGGAGCCTTTTGTCGGAGACTAACCGCCCCCAACGGCGAGACTAAGCGCAATTCCTCGCAGAAAGCTCGAACACCCCATATTGACCACGTCTAGAGACAAAAAGCCGTGCTAGAAAGAAAGTCCAGACGAAGCTCCGGGTCGCGGGAGGAGGGGGGGGGG
>JAMYIC010001242.1:2468-13722 GCA_024112705.1 Microcera coccophila
GTTATCTCGTTGATTCAGAAACAATTGCCCGCGTCTTTTTCACGGAGCCCTTTGAGCCGTCTAGCTCGGAACCCCATCGGAATAGAGACCATGGCTCGAAATAGTCTAGCCGCCGTCATGCACACTCCGCCTCCTCCACTCGGGGTCCGGGTCGTTAACGTACGTTGGAGTTTACATACATCATTCTTGTCGAGGCCGGGAAAAAAAAAAGTGCCCATCCTCTTGGCCGTCCTGACCGGACATCCGCGTTGTGAGGCATAAACCTAGGTGGACGGTCAGTCCAGTCAGTCAAGTCAGTCAAGTCAGTCCCTGAATTGATAGGTACTGCAGAGTTTGAGCTACGTCCCCCTGTTCCTGATCTGCAGTCTCTTATCGGTCCTCTTCCTTGCAACTACTGCACTGACACAGCCTAAGCTCCCTACGGAATTGTTTATCCTTCCATCGCATACGAATGCATTCCAACAAAAGACACAACAAAGATCGCCCTGTACCGATATCTGAGGCTCCAGGGGGTTCCAGGTTGCCCCTCTAGTCCCCCGCCCCCCCAAGGCATCCCCTAACTAACTCAACTACTGTACCTTACCAAGTGCCGCGACTTGGGTAAGTGGTCCCCTGTAAACTCCCCCGGCTCCGAATTTGTGAGCCCCCCAATTGTTGAGTCCTCCCATTCCCCGCACCAATCATTCCCCCTCCAAAGCCCGTGGATTTCCTTACCATCCTCCCGTCGGTACGTACCCACCGCCGATCCCCAACATCTTCATCGAACAATATCTCTCAGACAAGATACA
The DNA here is from genome assembly GCA_024112705.1 of Microcera coccophila. Classification (NCBI taxonomy): domain Eukaryota; kingdom Fungi; phylum Ascomycota; class Sordariomycetes; order Hypocreales; family Nectriaceae; genus Microcera; species Microcera coccophila. Next base: position 3,257 of record JAMYIC010001242.1, read on the forward strand.
GGATGAAGCTCGACATGCTACGCTTGAGCCCTCCGCACCCTATTCTCGCCGTCTTTACCCTAGCTCCAACCCTCGGAGATACGACAAGATACCGGCAATCAATCCCTCAACATCGTTGATCAATGAATGGCTTAGCGGCAGGGCCCTTGTTAGCGAACCTCAACCGTGTGGGTTCGGGTTCCGAGGGGACGCGACGCCGAGATTAGATTTCTCGACACCCTCATGATACGTAGCATCTCAGTAGTGACGACGAGTTTCTCAACCGTTCTAGAGTAATTGCGAAGAATGCATGAATTGCCCTGAAATTAAGATACCCCGTGGTAGATCTGGCCATGCTCAGTGTCTAAGAAATTAACCACTTCATCTTGTATTCTAGGGTAGCCTTGGACTCCCACTTTGTGACGTCAAGCCTGTCAGCTCCCTACTTTACCCAAACATGAAGCAACGCACATTCACAAGATCCCACTTCAAGCAATGCATTGCACTGCACTGCACTGCAGGGTCTTTCTTTAGCGTATTTGCTAGTATATTCTTATGCTATGTCCAACGCCTTGCAGTCTGTTGGTATCTACAGCTCCTCCCCTGATCTGCTTCTGCCCCCTTCTTTAAACAAAGGAAATGTGACTGTTTAAGTAATCGCAGGCCTCGCCATCATCACTTCCGGCCTTGTCGAACATCGAACCACCTCCACTCGCCGACGTTCCTCCCGAGGGCTGGCCTCGTACATGGTATATCTTCCCCAGTATTACCCGCCATCGAGCGGTAGACCATCAATCCGGCTGATTTCTTCCAGCTGTTTGATCATCATCTTCAGACTAAATAACTAAGTTGCCCTGTCCAAGGCTCCGTCGACAAATACCATCTCTTCATGACTTCCATAACCCAACGCCGGAACCCCTAAAAACCGTAAAGTGCATGTCTCTGCTCAATGGATTCCGTATTTATCGTAAACACCGCCTTCGCCTGTGTACCTGACGCCTGCCTGTCCTCAGTCATGCCGCTTTATCGACTTTCTCCGAGGTATAGCTCGGAGACCGCTGTAATAAAAGAATAGTCTGGAAGACCCAGGTAAAGTAAGTTCGTGAAGTAGAATGCTTAGTACGTCTCGCCTAGATCGCTGAGCTTCCTGATATTCGATATGCTTGCTCGATGCGGCCCGTTGCTGATTCTTCTGCTGCCACTGCCGCTTTGGCGCCGGCTGGCTGGCATGGGGATGCTACTAACACCGCCCTCCATCTCCAGCTTGGAAAATGTCCCTCGTCGGCTAGGCGTACGAAGCTCTCCCTCATCCTCCTCTTCTAGATCGTAATTGCTCATGCTGACTGAATGGCCATGCAACGAACCGCCGAGGGATGATCGTGGCCGACCCATGGGTGTCCTGGTGCCAGTCATGGACGTTCTGGAGATGGGACGCGGCGGGGCAATCATGTCGGTGCGTGAGGGGGGTCGAGCATAAGACGAGATGCTGGCTCGTGAGCTGGGCCGGCTCATCTCGTGATCCGGCCCTCTGTTCGGTAGAGGGCCAAAGGATAGCCGGCTGACTCCCGAAGTGCTAAGCCGAGGGACATGGCTAGGCTTGGATGCCGTCGATGGGTGGGCATTCGTGGGTGTGGTGTCATCGCCGGCAACGGAAGAGCTGGCGGTAGAGCTGGTCACAGTACGCTTGCGCGAGCGGATCGTAACCGTCGCGGGCACGTTGGAGCTGTGGATCAACGAACGGGGAGAGGCACGGGGAGGCGTGCGGGTTGGGCCCGGGAGCTTCGAGCGCGCAGACTGTACGCGAGCCTCAAGGCGCTGCATCTGAGCTGTGAGAGTGCGGATATGGGTGAGAGAGTTGGAGGCCGGGATCTTGTGCGAGACGGAGCGCGGCCCCGTAGCTCGGGTCGCAGGGGTTCGTAAGGTGCCACCAGTGGAGATGCGGCTACCCGGTGCGCGGGTAGGTGCCGTGATAGGCTTCGCTCTTGGCTTGGGGGTGATGCCGTGATCGGCCGTTGATGGCAGCCGTGATTTGCGCGCAGCAGGAGTCTTGGCCGATGAGAGCTTGGGTAAGGGAATTGAGGCATCGGACATGGGCGGCGAAGGAGGATCTTGTAGGTCGTTAAGCGGGTTGGACTTGATATCGGGTGGCGTGGTGACGAGGGGGGAGCTGGCGGTAGATCCCGGAGAAGTGTCAAGCGTCTTGTCGAAGGTGGGGGACCCAAGCACCGAGAGATCGGTCGAGATGGCGGACAGGTGTCGCGACTCGTACTTGGTCACCTTATCTTGGAGGAGTTCAGCCTCGATCTTGAGGTCGCCCAACTCCTCTCGCAACCGCTGAGTTTCGATGCGAAGCTGTTCACGTTCCTGCTCGCCCATCTTAATCTCCTCCTCCATCATGACTGCCCGCTCAATGGCCTGGTTGTACTTGGACTCCATGTCCTCAAGTGAAGATGTGGTGTTGCGCGACTGTCGCTCGAAGTCATCGTTGGCGACTTCGAGATCCCTCAGCTTTAGACCAAGAGTTCGGTTCGAGTCGCGCAGTGTCGTAATTTCCTTCTCAAGCGTGTTTTGCGCGGCACTGGCCTCTGTCTTGGACTCCTTGTATTTCCTCTATACGGAGAGTTTGTCAGTCCGACCTCCATCATCCAACGCAATCGCGCAATCGGGATCGACGTACCTTCCATTCCTCGACCTCGAACCCAAGTGTCTCGGCCTTCTCCTGCAAAATCCGCTCTTGCTTCTCTGCACGTTCGATATCCTTCTCCAACTCCTGCTCGAGTTCCTTGCTTGAATCCCGGAATTCCACAAGCTCCGCCTCTAGCTGTTCATATTGCGACTTGTACCAAGCCAGGGTATCCTCAGCATTATCGTAGCTGGGCGGTGAAGATGGGGGTTCCGCCATCTTGAAGATTCCTGTGGGTGACTGGTCGATCAAAGTTGCATGGGCACGAGTGGTAGGGTGAGGAGGCAAAGCGTTGGCGACAAAAGAAACGGCGGTAAATGAAAGGGACGAGCTAGCGTGACGGCTCTGATCGATGAACGCGAATGTTGCTGTAGACGTAGGTGTCTTTGAGGGGAGTTCGAGTTGTAATGTTTGTTTCTTGATCACTGGTATTAGCGAGGGCTTCCTTTCTCCCAGACTCAACTTGTCAACATTGGGGTTGTTGTCTCACTCACCAATATAGGAGAAGGCGTGGATTCAGAGTCCCCGCCTCGATACTTGAGAATCTCTCGCAGGAGATAAAAAAAAGACTGCGCTTCTTTCGCAGCCAAGTTTACTTACCTAACCTTACCTTGTCGTCCTCAGGGCCGCTGAGCCGGAGTCGAGGGCCGCGCAAGTCGAGAATGCGTCGCTGGTTGATGTTGGTGTTTTTGGCTCGTGACGATGTTGTTGCGACAGTAGGCTCGGGTCGTGCCCCCATTCCCCTTGAGCTGGCAGATAGCGCCATGCCTATTGTGGCTTAGCTTCTGGCAGCCATGGGCAACAGTCGACGCACCAGTTCGACCCCACCATTGGGCAGGAGCTTCTTTCAAGGTCACGTGAATGTTTCATATGCTTCGCATTGCGTCGCATTGATTCATGTGGGATGAACCAGGGTCATGAGCCAAGCGCCACGAGGACACGAAGCTGTTGGTACGAAGGCTTTGCTGAGGCTGCTGGAGTCACAGCCGGGTTTCCAGCCCATACACGTATCTCTTTCTTCGGTTAATATGCGACCTTGCCAATTTAGTGGAAAGTCAAACAACCCTTGCGGCCTCGGTCCAAGCGCAATAACTTCATGTTGGGTAATGCCGCCTCATTCCAGAGATGCTAATGAGATGAAGCCAACTGTGGTAGCATTGTGTCCTTTGTTTTCTTTCCCGAGCCCTTAAGCTATTCCCCTGACTATATAATTCAATTCCTTACACCATGTTTACTTTTGTGCCACACGTGGGGCAACTGGTTGTCATAGCTGATAACCATGCTTCATGTTCATGACGCTTTCGCGCAACTGACGGCGTGGCAAATTCGATTTACTACCACCTATAAGTAACGTGTATTTCGGTTTATGTAAAAATGCCCTCTTCTTATAGTCTGGCACCTCCGGCCCTCCAGGCACCTCTTACTCCCGCTCCTGCTGCCGCCGCCCCAAAGTTATGCAACCTCTCTCCAATCAAGTAGGCCTCGTCTCGAACGCGAGCGGTCCATCTGTTGATAACTCCGACAAATCCAATGGTGTTCTTGATCAGGAAAACAGCCAACGCTACTGCGGGGTATGACAGTCGGTATATGATGGCCAAGCGAGCCGCCTCTGCCAACTCGTCGGCACCGGCTTGGGCTCCGGGTATGAGACGATACTTGATGAAGATACCGGTGATGGCGGGAGGGCCAACCGTAGCGAGGATAGAGATAACCAGACCGGGTATCACAAATGCCCTAGTCAAGACGCCGATATCTGGATGTAACCATCCTCGACTCAACACTACGTCCACGGCGGTGACGATACGAGCATTGCGGAACAGCGATGTTGCTGCCCTAACGGCCAGCTTCAAGAATAGCAGTCCAAGGGTCCACGCTTGGACGAGGCGTACCGTGTGTCGACTAATTTCAGGACCACCCATCCGCGAAGCTTGAATCGACGCTGGTGTTGGAGGATACATGTACGTGTGAAGCGGCATGATGAGGTAGAATTCCGTCATCAAGGATATCAGCAGCGGGAGCACCACAAGGATGAAGAAGTAGGCGTACGCCAGCTTGGCGCCGTGTAAGAGAGTTTTGCCGATACGAGGCCCGTTGGCCACGTACTTGAGGGCGGATCCGGTCCATGTCCAGATGGTATCCGAGTGCTGGCCGTTTGCCCGAGCCCATCTGAAGCGAACGATCCAATAGATCGAATATATGATCGATCCGAGGAGGTAGACGCCGATGCTGAATGCGTATATGTCGTTGGTGCGAATGTGCTCTGGTATCAACATCTTGAAAATCATGCGGCCGAAGAGCAGGGGTATTATGGTAAAACCAACTCCGGTGACGGCCGCAAATATCCAGATGAACAGAATGAACAGGAAAACTCTCATCCGAAAGCTCGGTGGAATATAAACCATCTGGTATTGGTCTGAAGCGTACAAGTCAACTTCGGTTTTACCGTCCAGTCTTTTATCAGCTTCGGAGACATCGAGGAAGACCTTCTTCCCTTTCGGAATCCTGATACGATCCGAGGCTGGTGCGCGGACAAAACGCCCGCTTTCGATAAGCTGGCCCGATTCTCTGAGACGATTCTTCTCCCGACTAAGCTCAAGCATCTCATCTTTAGACGAACGGCGCTCTGGTTTGGGACGACCATCGTCAAAAGGCATCTCCCATTTTTTCGGTACAACTCCATGATCTTCATCAACTTGAAGCAGGAGGGTCCTGTACCAGGGCAGACCACGGTGTTGGGGGCCTTCTCCTAACTGCAGAGTGCCTTCTTCGTCAATCTTGCGTTCGCCGAAGAGGAAGAACGTCAGGCGGAGGCCGCGCGCGCACTGTCGGAACCACCATGTATACATCGTGTGGAAGCCGTCGCCGGGCTTGAACGAATTGACGGCCAGTGGCATCAGGAAATTATAGAACAAGAGGTCGACGGGGAACTCCAACACTGGTTCGTTGGAGGAATAGTGTATTGGCAAAACGTTGGGCATTGCGAACCAAAGCCCCCAGACGACGCCGCCGAGACAGACGATCACCAATGCTCCATAAACGAAGGCCGAGAAGAGAATTTTCCTCAGCTGAGTTGCGAGGTTCCTTTCCAACACATCCCTAACAGGGTGGAACTCCGGGTCATCAGGATCTCGAATGAAGTCTGTATTGTTGTAAGTACATATCCGCATTCCGTAGCCGTCAGGATCAACTTACAGAGCACACCCTGCCGCATGATTTTCCGGCACATGGACACGAACAGTGCAAAGTGGAACATGTAACCGGTACCTACGAACCAGTGGACAAATATTGACGTCAGGGGGTAGCTATACGTGAAAAGGATTCGAGATTTGAAGGTAGCATCTTCGAATAGGGGCAAAAGAGCGCCATCGAGAAGTAGACCACAGTAGAGCGGGAAGACAAGCATCTCAATGCTAATGATTAGGATGACCTTCATGATACCGCTGGCTTGATGGAGGGTATCAATGACTCCGGCTTCCCAAGCTTGCATGATGTTGCCTCTCGAGAATGGGCTTCCGCGCTTCAGGTACATGGCTCCGATAAAGAACAGAGTGAAGTAGCCGGCGAGAATAGCCCAGAAACGGTCCGCTCCAGACCAGTAAGCGAGCTCGGGGTTGATAGTCGAGATTTTCTCCGACTCGCTCAAATCAATAACCCACGAACTGGGGTTCATGAGGAAGGACGAAAGATTCATCATCGTGTCCCAGGCTGATCGAGATGTAGAGACAACATCTTCGAAAGATACCCCACTGGAAATGATATGGCCTCCGGAGAGGACTGCAAAGACCCTGATGATGGTTGAGAATACGGCACCAACGTGGCCTTTGACAGTGAGCAGAGCCCCGTGACTGATGGCCGAGAAGTTCTGCATCTCTGAAGCAGACATGGGAAAATCCATGAAGGCATACTCAACGACGCTTGATCCAGCCGCTGTCCACAACGCCCAAGAGGCTTTCCGGGCCGATACTACTTGCGATGCAACGGCACCACCGAAGAAGCTCGTGAATATGTCAACCAGATTCAGAGCGAACCACGAAGCGAGGCCGGCAACCAATACGGCCGCGTCTTGAAGAAGCTTCGAAAGCTCGAAAAGGAGTCTGACGAGTCGCATGGGGTTGGCCAAGATCCACAGGCTGACACGTCCAATGTTGTAGGGTAGGAAAATGCACGTCAGGATTGTCAAGGATACCAGAACAGCGCAGAAAATTGCGTTCTGAAATAGACCGGCAACGGGTCCTCGCATGCCGATGAGTTCCATGACACCCTCTAAATCCTCGAGGTCGTCGAGAGCCTCAGCGTCAAGTCCATTACCAAGAACATTTTCTGCATTTATAGGGCGGGCGTCCTCGTTGTCTATAGCTTCGTTGAGTTCGTCAACATCAACCCAAAGGTCATCGGCATCGTTATCATTATTGGCATCGCCATTGTCGAAAGCCATAGGGAGATCTTCGGGGACGAATCCAGCATGCTCAGGATCCTCGAGATCGCCCCACATGAAATCGGCGACTCGTTCAACCAGGCCAGGGGTTTCTTCGTCACTAAAATTTCCATCATTCTCAACAGCAAGAACGCTTATGGCTGGCACGTGATGAGAAGCTGGTGCATCCAATTGCTCCTCTCTGAGGCGGGATTCATTGTTCTCTGAAGCAGTTTCGTGTGAAGATTCTGCCCTGCTTTCCTGACCCTGACCGAGTGAAGATGGAACTCTTCCATAGTGGGGTCGTACGACCTCCCCACTGGGCTCGCCGAGAGAAGGATCGTCCTCAGGCTCGGAGGGTAGGTTGGCAAAAGACCAGCTGTTGTTGGCAAGAGGGTTGATACTATTATGCAATTTGGGTCCATCCGAAACAGCACGGGGCCTTGAGGGGCCGGGAACAAGGCTGGGTTCTCTAGGTTCCTCTGCCTCCAGTGTGGTCGGATTGGAAGCAACAGCCCTTTCTTTGCCCTTCCAGGATTTTGTTGCACTTGTTTCGGTAGAGCGTTCTGGGTCGATATCGTCTGAGCCGGGTGTGTACATGATCCCAGATGAGCTTCTGGTCGTGGACCCTGGGCTCTGAGGGTAATGGTCCCCTAGTGCTGCTTGAAGTTGATCGAAGCTGGCTAAGGTTGATACATGATCGTTTCGCTCGTGAATGCGTCGATTTTTGGATTCGATCAAAGATGCAAGTCGATCTTCCAGCCCTTCCTGCAACATTGCCTCGGAGATTTTCTCAGGATCAAAGTTCGCTCTGCGAGCGATGGATGCGTATACATCATCGTCATGCCGACTGAGGAGGCGGGGCAGCGCGCTAGGAGTAGGGGAGCCGCTGCGACCACTGAAATCTTGAGCTTCATCATGATCGGGAATTCCATGTCCAAGTTCATACGCTTCATGAGAAGCTGTCTCATGATCTTGGTTACTTGGCTCGTTGTTGTCCAGGGTTTCCTCATCCGAGTCATCAGACTCATCGGGTCCACGAAGGTGTTCTACATCCTCTGGTCGAATGTTGAGCTGCTCTTGTGGAGGAAGAGGATTCGCAGGTGGTGCAAAAGCAGCCCGCATATTAATTTCGGGCTGTTGCTGGACCACATAATCTCGGACCAGGATGACGAGGATAAAGCAAACAATCACAAGGATTGTAATAATTTGCCCTTCTAGGACACTGACGACAGCTCTGTTGACGGTTGGGTTTCGTGTGAGATTGTGAAGGAACGTAACGTCGCCAAGAAGAGAAGACGAACGAGATCCAGTCCCTGCGGTGGTCGTATTGTAACTGACCTCGACAGATACGTTCCGCTTTTCAAGCAAGGAAACCATGCCCAAAGATCCAAAAATAATACGACAGATCAACTCCCTTACGTTTTGGTCGGAAAAGTTGTTGATGATAGCTTCTGCGGCCGAAGCCGGCGTAGTCGTTGGCTCCAGGAGGGGGCTGGCGGGACAGGTGTTCAGGCCTGAGGCTGATGAAGCAAGTTCGAACGCGGCATTGACAGATGCACTGCTGCTCCGACCGAGTAGAGAACTGCTTCCTAGACCTTCATCACTGACCCAGAACAAAAACGACCAGACCGATCTCATGAAGTAGGGCAGCCAACCGAGCCATATACTGATTGCTATGGCGGCACGCAGCCAGATGAGCAGGTTTCGGACTAAATATTTGGCCATGTGTCCGACGAAGACGTGGACCGGAAGCGACTGTGGCATATCGGGCGCGTAGAGTTTCGTAAAGCGAAATGATGTCTTGCAGAGCTCACAGTATTTCTTCTGAGAATGGGATAACCACTCCATCAAGCAGTCCTGATGAACATATTTAATGCTCCCGCTGCACTTGCACGGATGGAAGAGCGGCTCTTCCTGAGTTGCCTCCCCGCGACAGATTCGACAGATGGCTGGCGCTGCATCTTGTGGTACAGAGGCCAAGGGAGGGTCGTCGGATCGGGTGGAAGCTCGATGGAGCCCCTTAAGCTTGAGGGCGGCAGCAGTGTCTTCCATGGTGATGAAGTCGACGACGATTTTCGGGAAGGCGAAAGCGACTCGAAATGAGGTCGAATGCGCCCTCGAGGGGCTTATTGAGATGAAGTTGCTGGCCGAACCATGCACGGGACGGCGAGGCGGCGGGACATGAACGCAGCGGAGGCCAGCCAGGCGCAACCTACGGGGAGGGAATATTTAGCAGGGGAGAGACGAGAACGAGTTCGGAGTTTGGCGTACGAAAGGTATTCGGGAGAGTTGTCGCGAGTTGTCTTGATGTACGAGGCGTCGAAATGTCTAGCAGGAGATGGAAGTGATATCCGTGAAATCTATCTAAGCCCGTTGGGGTTCGCCGCCGCCGCCTCCCTCCCCCACGTTCACGGCGAGTTTATGCGGTTGCTCCTGGCTTAATTGGCTCGTGGCGTAGCGCTAGGGGGAGACACGTTGATGCGGAAATTTTGGCACGGATATCGGAGGCCGAAATGATCCGGCGGAGGTAAGCGAGGTGCGAGAGGGCTTGTCTCACCATTTCACATGTCAAACAACTGCCTGATATTCCATCCCTTCACTTCTCCTCCTGCGGCGGCGCGTATTGGTTATGAACGGCCTCAGAGACCGCGTCTTGAGGTGTCCTCGCAGGCTGGTCCGGCCATTTTTTTGTCAGCATGTGGAGGCCCTTAATAAATAAACTGGCGCCCTACTGATGTCATAGACGCCCCGTAGACGTCACCTATGTGGGAGTAAACTCGGATCCATATTCACTTTTTGTCTCGAAAGAAAAGAAAACAAAAACAAACAAACATCTAATCTTCATTGCAAGCTGGGATCGACATGAGCCTCGGCTTCAAATTACAGAGGTAGATCTCAGTTACCGATTTCAGGCCACCCTCCTGACTTCATGGTGGTGCAGCCATCCCACAGCGTGAAACGCGCTGTGAGAGGCTCCAATAGCGTCATTGGCCTCAGGCCGTCGAGAACCAAACGTTTGCCTCGATTGGCCTCCCGACCATGTAGCCTGCTGGCGCCTTTTCGTGGATCTCCTTGCTGTTCATCCCATCAGATTGGGGTTTTTGATGGCTGGCCAATGAAGCTTGCCATTCTTATCCCGAAAGGACAACAGTTCCACCGTGCATTAGCGATCAACACGCTGCGTAGGAGCCATCAACGCCAAAACCAAGCTGGAACGGTGTACGATGACGTCTCCGTACATGGCTCACCACCACCATGCTGCTGAGCCGCTAAAACCTGGCGGGGGTGCAGATGACACCGCCGCTCAGTGTTTCTTTTCTTTTTGTTAAATCAAGGCACGATCCTGTTTCACTGAACTTCCGTCGTAGCAGTGACTTTTTTTTTTTT
>JAMYIC010001243.1:6241-21571 GCA_024112705.1 Microcera coccophila
GCCGCCGACCATCCATTTGTCTAGCTGAGACATGATTTTCTTGATGTAGGCTTTGACTTGGTCGTCGGATGATACTAGTTCGCGATTAGACCTGATATTCTTTCGCAGAGTTGGAGAATCGCATACTAAGCATGTTGAGGCCATATTTCTTGACGCTGTTGCGCTCGTTAGATTGTGACGGTATGGATATCTGGAGGGGAGACGAACGCTTGGAAATCTTCCGCTGGGTAGACACCTCGTTGAAACCTGAGAACATCAGCTCGAACCCTACACAAGACGCCGAAAGATCGTACAAGATGGTATGTATCGAATATTGAAACTAAACACACATCCACAAGTCAGTCCCCCCCGTTTTCCAACTTGCGATTGCCCACTGCGACTCACGAACTCTGCGACCATTCTCGCACTGCCTTTTAGTGAAAGCTTATGGGTTTTCGACGGGTCGTTTGCGGCGTCCTTGGAGGATTTCTTGGATGATTCTTTCGCGGGGTCTTTTGAGACTTTCTTTGACGACATTTTGGCGGCGATCGAGGTCTTTGGGCGGATAATGATGGTGCGACGAGAGAGGACGGTGAGTGATGGGACATTTGTTTACTTGCGGTTGCGGGGTGGGAGGAATAGTGGCCTGTGCGGCGGGGTTCACCGAGCACACCGATGGACACCGAGATCGTGGTCGAGGTCGAGGTCGAGGTCTAGGAGTTCAAGAGCGTATTGTGATGCTTTTGGGATGGGGAAGAATCAAGTTGTATTGGGAACAGTCGAAGCCCTGCTTCTATCTCCTGGTGATACATACTGCCCTTACATCGCCAACGCTCTACTATATTATACATCAAGTAATGCCAATCTTTGCCCTCGGCCGCCTTTCGCTGAACTTGACGCTCACTTCCGATGTGCTTGGACAGGCACTCCTGGTAGGTCCCACGGAGATAGGTTCAAGTTTCGTAAAATGGGATGCCCGCCATCGCCCTCTACCAGGACCTGCTGCACGGTCGCTTCTTGCGACGGTTCATCGGGCTCGCCCCTGTGGAACAGCCAATGCTGTCCGAATAACCGAATCATGAGTCCTGAACTGAGGATAAAAGGAATCATTTGTGCTGGGGTATCAAAATTGTTGGCCTTCTGCAGATTGTTCCACCCGATGGGTAACTCGATCGCGGCTACAAGGAGAGCGAAGACTATCAAGCCAACGAAGAGGCGATACTGACGTAGAAACGCCCGATAGAATCTCCTGGGCTCGTTTAGCAGCGATCTATACAAGCGTACGGGGGCCAAATACCTGATATGTTTCCGAGGACGTTCATTCGGTACGAAGTTGGTTAAAAAATTCCCCATGAAGAGCAGGTAGAAGATGCAGGCAAGTACAACGGCAATGAATAATATAGAGCCCAACGCAACATATGCCTTATCATTAATCTTCAATTTACCCAGAAAGAAAGCATACTGATCGCACCCAAGGTCTAGGCCTGACAGATAGGTTGTAAAAAACCATATCCCAACGCCGGTATTGGTGATCAGGAGGAGAAACGTCATTAGTCGAAAGACTGGTGGCAAGGGCTCCGCGGTCGTAAATCGGAGGGGATCTATGTATGGATTGAAGCATGTGAATATGCGCCATAGGTGTGTGGGTGCAAGCAGGGCGTAGATGCCCATGGTGAGGATAAGAGCGATATTGATGTCGATGGCCTGGAGGTTGTGGTTGGCAATTTGAATCAACAGTCCCACCGTCACGGCTAGTGACAGCAAGAAGCCAAGGAATCGTGCGTCTGCTAGGTCGTCTTCATGGATGCGCTCGAGGAGGATGACTGACAGCCAGGCAATGTAAAAGGCCAGACGGATGCCCAGCCCATACACGTCAGGTCGCCCCTCAACCACACAGAGAGCCATAATCCTGACATTTGGGTTTGCGAATCGGATAAAAGTTCGTCGAAGGCTCGTCGAAGACTCGTCGAGGATAAAATAAGTTACGTGCTGTATAAAAGAGACTCGTGCGGTTTGGGCATACACTTGTATGCATTGGCCTCGGACTGTACATGCTCTCGGCGGCACGGCCAGGAGCAACACAATGCGCAACCGCTGAGTTGCGTACAATGGGACTTGATTCACTCTGACGGCCCAACCGCGTTGCGTGAAGACGCAAGTTTCATACCCAATGGAGCAACTCGGTCGGGAAATGCAGGACATAAAAGCACCCAACAACAGGCTGACAGCTTCTCCAGTCCAGGCCCTGCACTGGCGGGCGGCACTAAAGGGACCAGCCAGAGAAGGCCACAACTTCGCTGTTCATTGACCGACGGCATCAAGGGGAGCCATGGCTGCAGCGGAACTGGTCTGGGGGGGCGGCAACATGCATGAAAGAGCCCGCATTGTGACAGCTCTGGCGTATGACATCAGGCGTATATTGGGCGCAGGGCGAGACGACGCCGAGGTCAAGAGACAGATTTCGCTCGTCTGGTTCGAGTTGGCGGCCAGATAGAGTTGTAAATATTTAGGGTCGTGGAACTCGTTGCCGTTAGAGAGCAGACACAAGTCCACCGGTGAGTCCATGTGTTTGTGAGAGAGAGGGTTGTGGTTGTGCCTCTGTAATTTAGGCGATGACTGAGGATGACTGAAGCCTGGGACGGACTCGAAGTACAGGCGGATGGCAGCGCTGATTAGCTGACCTGAATAAGGTGGCAAGGCCAATCAATTATGCGCATACGGCGGGTCTGCTTCCACTGGAGGAGAACTGAACGCTGCCTTTAACCCCCCTCTTATCGATAAGATAACAATTTTTTTTTTCTGTGTTCCCCAAGCCCATCATTCCCGCCACTAATCGCAACATCGTGGTCGTCCTTCAAGAACGGCTTGCTGTCAAACCCAGCCAATCCTGTCCAATGGCTGCGACAAAGCACACCCTCGCTGAGAGCGAGGCCAACGGCGTCGACCGGCCCTCCAAGAAGAGCAAGCTTGTCGAAGCCGACGTTGATGCCGCCGCGGAAAAGGCCCGCTTAAAGAAGGAGAAGAAGGAACGAAAAGAGAAGAAGAAGGAGAAGAAGCGCAAGGCTGAGGAAGCTGCCGGAGCTACTGAGGTCAATGGCGACAAGACTGCTGAATCCGACGCTGAACGAAGCGCTGAGAAGGAGCGCAAGAAGGCCAAGAAGGATAAGAAGAAGGACAAGAAGCTGAAGGAAGAGTCGATCGACGCCGATAAGATGGAGGTTGATGAGGCCGAGACGCCGTCAACCGAGGAGGCGGTCCAAGAAGTAAAGAAGGATAAGAAGTCGAAGAAGGACAAGAAAAAGTCAAAGCCCGTCGTGAATGGAGAGTCCAAGGGCGCATACGTCCAGACCATGAGCCTCACCAACGTCCCACAAGCCGACATCGACGCCTTCATGTCCACCAACCAAATTGCCGTCACCGACCCTCTCAACGACGAAGTCACGCTCCGTCCCATCGTCGAATTCTTTCACCTGCCCTCGACGAACCTCCTCGAGAAGAAGCCTTCGCCTTTCGCCAACTACAAGAACCCCACGCCTATCCAGGCCGCTTCTTGGCCCTTTACTCTTTCTGCGAGAGACGCCGTAGGAGTTGCCGAAACTGGTTCTGGAAAGACTATGGCTTTCGCTCTTCCCTGTGTCGAGGCTGTCTCTGCCATCGGTAAGAAGGGCACCAAGGCCGTGATAGTATCGCCTACCCGAGAGCTTGCCATGCAGACGCATGAACAGCTTGCCAAGGTGGCCTCGCTGGTCGGGATGAAGTGTGTTTGCTTGTTTGGTGGTGCTTCGAAGGATGACCAGCGAGCGCTTTTGAAGCGCGGTGCTGATATCATCGTTGCCACCCCTGGACGTCTCAAGGATTTCATGTCGGACGGTACTGTCGACCTTAGCGAGGCACGATTTGTGGTTCTCGATGAGGCTGACCGTATGCTCGACAAGGGTTTTGAGGACGACATCAAGCAGATTCTTGGCGAATGCCGACCTCGGGAGGAGCGTCAGACTCTGATGTTTACCGCTACTTGGCCCGCCTCCGTCCAAGCTCTGGCCTCGACCTTCATGGTGAATCCTGTCAAGATCACCATCGGTTCCGGTGGCAAGGAGACTGCCAACGGCGCCGTTGAGCTGCAAGCCAATGCTCGGATCACCCAAAGCGTCGAGGTTGTCGAACCCAGGGATAAGGAGTTCCGTCTCCTACAAATCCTCAAGGAGCACCAAGCGGGCAACAAGAAAAATGACAGAATCCTAGTTTTTTGCCTATACAAGAAAGAGGCGACCCGCGTGGAACAGTTCCTCAGTCGCAAGGGCATTCGTGTCGGTGGCATCCATGGCGACCTGCGACAAGAGCAACGAACACGAAGCTTGGAGGCTTTCAAGTCTGGTGCTACTCCTGTCCTCGTGGCGACCGATGTTGCTGCTCGAGGTTTGGATATCCCCGAGGTTAAATTGGTCGTCAACTGCACAGTACGTCTTCAATTTTATGTAAATGCCCTTGTGACGTCTCTGACATGTTTCTACAGTTCCCCTTGACTATTGAGGATTACGTCCACCGTATTGGTCGAACTGGCCGAGCCGGAAAGACCGGCGAAGCCATTACGCTTTTTACTGTGCAAGACAAGGCTCACTCTGGCTCGTAAGTACCCTGCTCGCACCTCTTCTGGTTGAAATGCTCACCTTGTACAGATTGGTCAACATTCTTCGGGGCGCCAACCAGCCCGTACCCGAAGACCTGCTCAAGTTTGGTACGACTGTTAAGAAGAAGGCGCACGACATGTACGGCGCTTTCTTCAAGGACGTGGACATGAACCAGAAATCTACGAAAATTACTTTTGATTAAGATGTTCTATAAAGCGTCATTGTTTGGCGGTCTTGCGGCCGCGGATAGACTGGAGGCAGTCGATGAGAAAACGGCGTTCAAAGAACAGGCTGTGAATTCGTCAGATGAGATCGAAGATGGCAAAAGAAAGTTTGTAGACGTACATGAGAATCAGCAACGGGCTGGCTGAGGCGGCGATCTTGATGAGTGCTTTTATAGGCGTGTCTTGTGCGGTGTTGATAATTTGAAACTTTCGAAATGAGGCGGACGTTGCGAGTGATACACCCATGGTCCCACCAGGAATCAACGATCTGAAACCAAAGGTGACGCCGTGTCTCTTGAAGTACGAGCCGATGAAGGCGCCGCTCCAAACAATTCGACAGAGCATGTTGATAATGTTGGCAAGGACCAGACCGATAGCGCCAAGAGGGAACACGCGCATGAACAGGAAGGCCGACGCAGCAAAAGCGACAGAGAAGGCACCCATCCAACCTGATTGGCGATGCACCTCCGCCTCGGTTGCGACAGAGGCAACAAAGGATTCGGTTATACCGTTGAGTGCAAGAAACGGGATGTAGAAGCAATAAGCCGCGAGCACGTCACCCGCCCCTGAACCAGCCCAGTGTTTGCCTGCGACGATGGCTAGGAGGGGGGGCGCGGCGAACGGCCCGATGTTGACAATGATGGTTGAAAGGAGGACGTAGAGTCGAAGGAGGGTGTGTAGGCTTTGTCTGGCTTCTTTGATGGCTTGCGTGGACTCTGTGGGAGTCTTGTCGCCGGGCGCGGGGGTGGTAGGGGATGAGAGGAGGCGGGAGAAGTAGCTTCGGCTGCTCTCTTCGATGGGCTGGAAGAGCAGGCGGGCTAGGAGGCCGCCGTAATTGTTCGCCAGCGCGTAGACGCCTTGTACCTGGGGGGAGGCAAGCATGGAGATGAGAAATGTGTCTCCCTGGGTGAGGAGATGCTTCACCACGCTCTGGGCCATCATACTGCCGGCAAGGCTCATCGTCGGCTTGTCGAAAAAGGATCCCCAAAATCTAGAGTCCTTCGTCGAAGAGACTGCTTTAGGCAAGATCGAGAAGCCAGTGGAGGATGCCAGTCGGTATCCGGAGAAGAGGTAGACCAGCAGAAGAGAACACCCATAAGATAGTTGACCGAGAGCGAAAGGAAGTACGCCAAGGTCGAGCCGTTGCTTCGATGCCCAGACCGCGGTGCCGAAGACGACGGTACAGCGGAGGAATGTCGCGAGGGACTCGGCAGCTGCTCGGGTGCCGAATTGGAGACGCATCTGCATCAGCACGAAGCACGGCTCCGAGAGGAGCTCGACCATGGCCGCGATGCCGTAGAGGTACAGCGACCGGACCAGATACGGCGTTGCCAAGGTAGCCTCGTTCGCATACGCCAGATACGTCCATCCCAGCCCCATACTAACCACGCTACCCAGGGCAATGGCCAAATACCCCAAGTTGACAACAGCCTGGCCCTCCCTGCGCGCCACGGCCCGAGGGTCTACATCATCAGCCTTCTTTGCAGTCCCCGTCTCAGCCCCCGTGCCCTGTCGTTGAATCGCCACGCGCAGACTTTCGCGAGCGAAGAAGAGAACGGACAGGTAGTAGACTTCAAGCTGGGTGGAGAGCCCGAGGAGCGGTGCGGTGAGGTAGCGCAGGAGGAGCTGGTTGGCGATGAAGGTGACTAGGCGGGAGACTAGTTGGAGGATGATGAGGAGGGATGCGCCCTTGAGCATGGAGGGTTTGGGGGGGGTTGATGACGGGGCTTGGGCGTCGACAGGGGGGTGGGGGTTTTGGCTGCCATCTTTGCTCTCGGATGAGGATGGCATCGCGGCTGCAAGGCTGAGCGGCCTTTTCCAATGTTGGTGTTGGGTCGAAGTCGAGGGGGATAACACGTGTTGAGGCCTATCCCTGGATGCCTCTTGTCTCGGTCGGGTTCGCTATAAGTTTAGCGGGGGTCAGCCCAGGATTAGCGGCAGTGAGCCCCTGTGGCCCTGGATCCACAGGGGGGCCTTCGCACAGCCACTTCTTTAAATCTTTAAGGCTCACTTGATGTAAATCGCAGGTTTAGAGACCTCGTGCGATAACAAGAGGAGGCTTAGTTGTCAGGTTTCATATTTCATTGTTGTTCTTTCGAGTCAATGTTCGTAGAGTTAGTTAGGCTATCGCTGGGGACTGTTACCCATTTCCGGCCTTAATGAGACCCAGGTCTACCTTAGGTGGTCGTCTTAGTGGGGGACGAAGTTGGGAATGCAGGCGATAGAACATAGGAAGGCAACAACTAGGCCCAAGACTCAAATTCAATTAGATGAGTGAAACGCATCTCACTTCTTTTGAATAATGACCTCGCCGTTCATAATACCCAAGTTAGAATCATCCATCTCAGCCCACTCCTCCCAAGCATCGGCCATCCGATCACTCTCCTCCTCGCTGGCAATGCCCAACTCGAGCGACTTGGTACGCATCTGTCCCTTCCGCAACCTCTCCGCCATAGCACTACCTGGTGACAAAGTCAGTCAGCACATTCTCACAACAAACTCGCAGACTTCTCGCCGCGACTCACTCCAAGCCTTCTTGTCGTCCGGCGTACTGTAGCACCAAGTCCCAAAGCTCAGCGTGGCCTCCTCGCGCGGCACGCCGGCCTTCAGCACCCACGAGAGCAGCTGTCTCCCGCCCTTGCCCTGCCCGCCGTTGGCCACGAGCGTCTTGATGCAGACGTCCTGAAACCGCACGAGCAGCGGCGCCTCGGGGTAGATGCACCACATGTGCATCTCGCTCTCGCGGAGCGCCACGATGCCGCCCGGCTTCGTCACGCGCACCAGCTCGCGGATGGCGGCGGTGGGCGCGTCCAGGTGACAGAGGACCTGGTGGGCGTGGACGACGTCGAAGGCCGCGTCGTCAAAGGGCAGCTGGAAGATGTCTGCCTTTTGGAAGGAGATGTTCTTTACGCCCTCTGACTCGGCGTACTCTTTCGCCCGCACGAGGATGTCGTCGGAAATGTCCGTTGCCAGGACTTGGCCGGAGGGCATGTGCTTTGCCAGCGAGGCTGAGATGGTTCCGGAGCCGGCGCCGACGTCGAGGAGTTTTATCTGAGGGTTTTGTTCTACCTTGGATTTTAGATGTGGGAGCAGGTGGCCGGCGCTGTTTTCTGCTGTGCGCCATTCATGATGCCTCACTTGGGCGGCGGCGTAGCCTGGGCCGTATTGGCTGCGACTTGTAGTTGACATTGTGATGATTGAGCGTTGGGAGTTAGTCAATTTAAAAAGGGAACTATAATGAGAGAGTACGACAATTTGTCGATACATATATATGCGTCTCAATGCTACAGGCAGTTATGGAGATAAAGCTCGGGGTTTAGCGGACATAAGCACTGTGGCGATCCGTCACTTTGTGGTTATTCAACTGAACGCGTAGAATGATGTCATGCTCGTATTGAATGCTACAATTATATGCAATTGGTGGCAATCTATCGCTTTGTAGCTACGTTGAGAAATGCTATGAGTTGCTACGATGATGGTATGACTTTTTAGTATTGATACTGGCTTAGCTTGTAAGGCACGAACATCGTCTAAGTAGCTGAACCATATCTCTATTTCTCTCCTGCACAGTCCAAACCAGTCTTCTCCCGAATAAACTGAACCAAGTCTTGCAGCATTTCTCCAGAATACCAATGTCCCAGCGATTCGTATTCCTCCCAGCACACACGAGCTCCAAGCTCGCCCAGACAACCCTGGGCTTGCCGTCCGAGTATGATCCTGACCCTCTCATCTTCGACTCCGTGACCAAGGAACAAAGGAGTGTTCTTGGCCGGTAGTGTCGTGGGCGACGGGGAAACGTATGGGGTTTGCAGCTCTTCTCTTAGCCACTTGACGGCTTGAGCTGCGGGATCTAAGTCGCCGGGGTCGGGGCCCTCTCCGATGTCTCCTTGTTCAGACAAGCCAGAGAGCTTTCCATCATCTCTTTCAAGACACGGGTTTGCAGAGAGCTGTTCTTTCAACGGTGCCGCAAATGGAAGCCACCCACACATTCCAACACCCGCCGCCAACGGATCGCCTTCCCACAACAGCAAAGCGATCAACGACGCAGCGCACCCTTGGCTCAAGCCCCCGAGCACTACATTCGAAGCCCCCCCAGGGACAGCACTAGCCTCATCGCGGAGAAGGCCATGCAAGTAAGCCGTCGTTTCTTGCAGACCCGACACCTGGAGCTCTTCGCGGCCCGTGGCGCGTGGGTCAAGCGTCCAGCTATTGAACCATTGGCGTGTGCGTGCGCGGCGGTAGAAGGTGGCGCGCCTTCGAGGGGCGGTGGGGAAGATGAATCGAGCGTGTGGGAAAGCCGAGGTGAGTGTGACTGTTTTGGAGGTTGTGGTAGTGGGTGTAGTTGTGTGGGAAGAAGTTGATGAGATGGGTGTTTCTAGCAGAGCTTGGCCGAACCTCTCGCCTGTGGAACCGCGTCCGTGAAGGAGGATGAAGGTTTGTTTGTGAGGAAGACAAAGAGGCTGGACGATAAAAGGCTCTGGATAACTCATGGTAAGAGAGAGAGTTCGAAGGTCACAACTATCAAGACTGGTAGCGCGATTGAGATGAAGTATCAGCGGTGACCGTTTCAATAATTCAAAAGAAAACATCGGACAGATCACCCACCTTTATAAAGCACGAATGATCAAATTTGCCAAGGTAACCAGTGATTCGAGTTATAATTCCATTTCTTATCTATTAACCAAAGTATACCACCATGTTGGCCGCATCGCGTAGGCAAACACTGCTCCGCCACACTCCGTGGCTGATTCGGGTCATCCACCCATCGTCAACAACCAACCCACCGGCTGACATTGGTTATCCCTGTGGGCTGCAAGATGTACAATATCTTAAGTACCTCTTCTCAAACCTATACTTTGACTTGACGGGGTTTCAAGGCATCCAGGAAATCTGTGGCCGGTCTGTGGCGATTCGGATCATGCGAAGGTCGGGAAAGGCAACCCCTTTACTTCATACGGGGAAGTCAACATCACATAGATCCTGGACTGCTACAGAATCACTCTTCTCTTAGCCGGTCTCATCCTATCTCTTCAGTCATACTCGAGACAAACTTTGCGATCTTAATAAATCATTCCAGCATTCACTCATAAACCTGACCACCAATAGGTCTCGTTGACCTTGAATGATCCCCTGACCACCTTCTCCTCATTGACGGCACTGCTATCACTGATTATCACCTCGTACTCACCAGCCTCCACGCACCACTGGTTCCGCTCCTCGTCGAAATAGGACGCCACATACTTTTCCTGCTCTTCAATAGTCACAGTCTTCGTCTCACCGGGCTCGAGGGGAACCTTGGCGAAGCCCTTCAACTCCTTCACGGGTCGGTTGACCTTCGCAGCTTGCTTGGGTTTGATATACATCTGGGCGACCTCGGCGCCCTTTACAGAACCGGTGTTTTCTACCTTGATAGACACAGAGAGCTTTCCAGCCTCGGAGACAACCGACAAGTCGGAAAAGGCGAAAGCCGTGTAAGACAGCCCGTGGCCAAAGGGAAAGTTGACCTCCTTGTCTGCGAACTCGTAGTAGCGATAGCCCAAGTAGATATCCTCGCCATACAGAGTACGACCTGCTTCGGCACGAAAGTTGAGAAAGGCAGGGACATCCTGCAAGCGCTTGGGGAAGCTGAGTGACAGCCTGCCGGATGGGTTATAGTCGCCAAAGAGGACGTCAGCGATACAGTTACCAGTCTCGTTTCCACCGTACCAAGCCTGGATAACAGCAGGAACATTATTGATCCAGGGCATCTCCTCAGGTGTGCCAGTTTGCATGACCACAACGGTATTGGGGTTGGCGGCGGCGACGTCGAAGATGAGTTGGTCGAGGACGCCAGGGAGCTTCATGCTCTCCCGGTCTGAACCCTCAGTCTCCCAGTCGGCGTTGAGACCAGCGCAGATGATAACCTGATCGTGCTCCTTTGCTAATTTGACAGACTTCTTGATTTCCTCCTGGTCGTCGATGATCATACAGCCGCCAACACGCAGACCA
Source organism: Microcera coccophila (assembly GCA_024112705.1). NCBI lineage: Eukaryota > Fungi > Ascomycota > Sordariomycetes > Hypocreales > Nectriaceae > Microcera > Microcera coccophila. The sequence goes on from JAMYIC010001243.1 coordinate 17,061, forward strand.
CCACTGCCAGTAGAGATACCGTCGGTCTTGAGGGTGAAGCTGGGCGCAGAAGCAAACTCAACCTTGACGCTGTAGGTCTCTCCCTTCTTCAAGCCAATGCGCCCGCGCTCTTCGCGGGTAGACTTACCGAAGAAAGCGTCGCCAGGAACCTGTTTAGTAGCATTGTCAACGACAAGCTCTCCATTGACGTACAGTTTGGCAGTGCCGCAGACGATGACACCGAACTCGTAGGAACAGTCCTCTTGAGGCACGAAGGAACCCTCCAAGTCAGCGTACCACAAATCCTGGACATTGGAGTTGTAGTAGTCGACGAGAATCATCTCCGTCTTCGTGAAGCAGAGCTCATCGACAGGTTGGCGGCGGTCCGTGCCAGGAGGCTCGCTGTACACTTTCCAACTCATGCCCGGCTTTCCACTAGGAGACCTTGTCTGGTACCCTAGCAGAGGCAGCATTTTATGAGTGTACGCCCCGATGGTATAAGAGGCCGGTGAGCCGAGCTTCTCGCTTATGCCGTCATACGGGGTGATGGCATAGTAAGCGGCGAGAGAGGCAGAGCCACCTCCCTGACACGTCGAAACCTTGGCATTGGGCCCGATAACGAGAGTCCTCTTGTTTTTCGGGAGGGGGAGAAGGCGGTTTAGATTCTTGAGTAGTACAATGCTCTCATTGCCGATCTTCCGGAGCAGAGCAGCCGTCTCGCCCGTGTCGTTCGTGCCCTCCGGCCCCTGTTCCTTGACACCGGAAGCTGCACACTTCTTGACAAGCTTGAGCACCTCGCGTGCCCGCTGATCGACGACATGGCCCCACACCTTGTTCGTGGAGACATTGAACTTGAGGTTCGTGCCTCGGAAGCGAGCTGGACCAGGCATCTCCAAGTCGAGGCCTGCATTTGTAGCTTCGGTTGTGCTGTAAGTGCCGTACCAATCGCTCATAACCAAGCCATCCCACCCCCACTCCTTGCGCAGCATGTCGTCTAGGATCTTCGAGTTCTCGCTGCAGAACGTTCCATTCAGGCCATTATAGGCTGTCATGAATGCAGCAGGGTTGGCGTCGCGGACCGCCAACTGAAAGGGGAGAGCGTAGATCTCCCGCAACGCTCGCTCGGTAACGATGCTCTGAACGCTCATTCGCTTGTGTTCCTGATCGTTGCAGATAAAATGCTTGATCGTAGCCTGAACGCCGGTACTCTGCATTCCTCGAACTAGAGCCGCAGACCCCAGGCCCGCCAGAAAGGGGTCCTCGCCGATGGACTCAAACCCTCGACCGCCCAGGGGTGAGCGTTGCATGTTGATGGTCGGGCCCAGAATCACATGTGCATTCTTAGCAATGGCCTCCTCGCCCATCTTCTTACCAGCTTCTTCTAAGAGCTCTTGGTTCCATGTAGCACCCAGGGCAGTTCCACAAGGGAAGCACGCCGAAGGGACGCTGTTGAAGAATTTGGTGCCTCTCAAGCCATTTGGCCCGTCTGATAGTCGTAGAGATGGGATTCCATGTTCTGGGAAAGCTTTGGTATGCCAGAAGTCGGCTCCTAAAACCGATACTGAGTTGATAGCTTTTCTAAACAGACATCTTACGATGGTGCATGAGACGAACCTGCCAGCAAGTCGACCTTGTCCGATAAGCTGAGCTTTCTTAGGGTCTCTTCGACGTCAATGTCCGCCATTGCTACAATTGAATATGAGGTTCAACGACTTTGTACTAAGAGGCAATTATACATCAATTCAAGATATCGCAGTTATTCAACGAGAAGGAAGCATCTAACTACGTCATCATGGAGGAGAGCAACAGGCGCCCAAGTAACCCCTCAATCCGAAAGCAGCATCCTAGAACGAGCATGTTTCATGCATCTCGATCAATCAGTAAGAGGCCGATGAGACGTAGATTTCCCGAACGCTGCCCATCGTCCATTCATCATCCCAGGTTTGAGCATCCAGACCCACGACTGCGCATATCGCAGTCGGCTCGGAAGGGAGTTTAGCCGTTCTGGCCGAGGTTTATCCGTCTCGGCGAAGAAGCGTTTTCGTCCGTAGGATTTCATACAGTAACATTGCCAACAGACACCATCTATCACGGCACCTAGAGCCTTCACGTTAGGGGCACGGCACCCCGTTGGAGTGTGAGAGAAGCGGGGGATCGACCATACGCAACGATGAGCACAACATCAGCAGATTGTCTGAAGCGGGCGTTGATCACGATGCCAGTTTCCCCGAAGCTTTACCGGTCGATGTCGATGCGCCGCTTGAGATTGCCATGGTCGCTGGCGATCGGTGTGTATGGCCGGCAAGCCACATGGCCGTCTCCGCCCCCCGAAACACAAAGAACCATAAGTGGTATGATAATGCCATCATGTCTATGCGCGCCATATCGGAGCTGATCATTGGTTGCAGGTACGCAACTACCATCCAGCACAAAGTCTACGGCTACGACCAACAAACCTACAAACGGCCAGACCCTGGTTGACCGTAAACGGCCCGGACACGGTGTGGCCATGCCCAGTCCCATGCTATCGGAGCCGTGGCCCCAGTTTGTCGGTGCGGCGGTCGGGCACAGTCCGCATCGCCGCAGGGACATCAAGAAGATGGCCATGATCTCATCCTTCACCGAGCGACAATCCAGTTAGTGGAAAATTTTTGGGCACTGCGAGTCCCTCTCCACCAGTTCGTGCACCGGGTGATGGCGGCAAGTGGGCATCTTGGGCAACAGCGAAAGCATCGCCGTGGACGGACGAGCGATTGCGGGTCTTCACGATGCCTCAACGGTGTGTGATGGCTGGAAATACCAATTACGCAGTAGTAGCTTCGAGGTCGACAGTCAACCCGGCCCTGCTTCTGATCTAAGCACCGTGCTAAGGTTGCAGACGAGCTAATGAGTATTATTACCTGTGCTTCGCGCACCGCACCTAGTCATTCCAACAAACTCCAAAAGCATGAACCCGCGATGGAAAAACACGGCGTTCCCCTTGAAAATCGAAAGGGCGACCCTTGTTTAGAGTTGCGGGCGAAACGCGATTGCCGGAAGGCTGTCCATGGCGGCATCGAACATGATAGGCGAAAGTCATGTGAAACAGGGTGGCAGACTAGGCCCAGGCCATGTTAATGGGGGAAGGCCTGCCTACTTAGGCAACGTTCGTCAGACATTTCGTCGTCACCGATGCATGCGGGCGAAGACGGCAAGCTCGAAATTGCCGTCCTCGAGCGTGGAGCCACCCTCTCACGCCAGGAGGGTAGCTCAAAGAACATGGCTTCCAGGTATTAGTGCGACTCTTAGCACGTTGAGGTCTGGGCCTTAGCGCCACCAGATTCCCGTCTCACCAGTGGCAGGCGCAGCAGCGTGGCATGCGTGGCAGCAGGTAACCAGAAGTCGACGGTACTTGGAAGGGAATCAGTGCGGGAGTCCCTGAGCGCTTCCAGAATCCATGTCACCACGGGACTTACCATGGTTTCCCGATGACGATTAACGGTTAGCATGGCTGGCGATATGCTGCAGAAGATTCGGATGACGGGATCGAGTGCGCTGCAGTCAGCCTGTCCGCCAGTCAGCCATTCAGCCATTCAGCCGTTCAGCCGTTCAACATCCCAAAGCGGCATGCCATCCGCCCAGTCATCCTGCGTCCTAAACTGGCATGCCATCCGCTCAGTCTATCCATCTTAGTTCACTTGGACGCTATCAGCTACGACCCCTATCGCGCAGAGCGGAACCCTCCCCCCCCTCCTCAGACTGTCTTACACCACCCTGCACGGTTACCCAGCGACTTGGAACGAGCAACATTCAGGCCATAGCTCAGGACACTGAAAGCGCCATTCTGTATGAAGGCATTCATGTACATGTTTCTGCTGATTCAATCTGGGGTTGAAGCGCCCGTTCCTCGAGGCCAACGCTCAGCTAACCCAACTGAACCATGCCCCAAGATAGTTAATGGCTTGCACGGGGCTGAGCCGCCGTCAATTATAAGAAGGGCCGCATGTGATATAGCCCCCCCCCCAGAAGGGCCGTCGAAACTGGCCATCTTGCGGGCGTTGAGCTGCGGGTGCGTCGTACAAGAACCAGAACTTTGGTACTCGGGATCAGGATCAGTGGCTTCTTCCTCCTGTCAGTCGGGAGAGTCTGAAGACCGAGAGAAGGGAAGGGGGTTTCAGTTCAGCCACGACTCTGTGCGGTCCGCCGGGATCCAATATTCCCAGACCGCTGAGAGGTCCATCCGAGACATCGAGCACACGAACACACCCTCACGAACCTTCTCCCATGCTTCTCCCACCCTTCTCCGACCCTTCGAAAACGTGTTTCCTGCGGGCCCCCCCGCGAAGATGTCATGGGTCCAAACCTACCCTTCTGCCCGTTACCAATAACGACGCCGGATTTCGACCTTGACCGCTCGCTTCAGATATCCCTTTGACCAGTGCGTATCACTGCATGTGGGATCCATATGGGATGGAAGGCTGGAGGCACCAGGGTTTTCTCGTGGCTTGCTGCAAGGCGTCCCACGCCACGTGCTGGAGGGAAGGGGGGGGGGG
>JAMYIC010001247.1:0-73176 GCA_024112705.1 Microcera coccophila
CAGCGCGGTCATTGTAGGCTTCCTCTTTGCTCCCGGATTCCCATTTTCTGATACTCTTGAGTACTCTCGTGACGATTTCGTGTTCCCAGAGGCAAGTTACAATAGAAAACTGCGGAATTTAACATTTGTTATCCCTGTGGGCCACATGGTCGGCATTCAACGTCTCCACACTGGCTCAGTTCATCACACAACACTTGAACTTGCTCAACTGGAACACCGCATATGCTAGAACATGGTAGTAGTGGCACTCACTAGAGAGGCATAATATCATTTGGACTCTAACGCCGTGCTGTGAAGGATGCAGAATACACGGGACATGACATGACTAGTGGCTGAATTTGCCTTCTCGCTTCTGCCTCGGCTGGCTGCCGTATGCTCGTCGACCCTGTTGCTTCTTGTCCCTGCTCATGCTGGCGCCCAGTGTAATCTCAACTCGCGGCGGGGTCGAGAAGCCAAAGCTTTTGGCAACTTTGGCAAGGTCGAGCTTGTTGATGTCAAAGACACTTCGGAGAGAGTGAGAAGCATAGGCGTGCAGGTAACTTCGGTAGCCGTCCTTTGCGCTCTTGTTCAAGTAATAGTTCTGGCTGATGAGCTTCTCGAGTTGAGACTGAACGTTAACAATCCTCTTGGCGGGAAAGTCAAACTCCACAACGGGAACTCGGGCGGCTTTGAGGTGTGATAGGAAGCCGACCTCGCTGGGCTGAAGGAACATGAGAGACCGACCCTTAGAGTTGCTGCCCCGCGCTGTTCGGCCGACTCGGTGAATGTAGTCGCGAGGGTCATCTGGAGGATCGAACTGCACAATCCAGTCAACGGCAGGGATCTACGCCATCGTTAGCATCTGAATTTACGGAGTGTTAGGTTTTACGTACATCAAGGCCACGAGCCGCGACATCTGTACAGATCAGAGTTCCTTGCTTCGCATTGCAGAACTCGAAGAAGGTGTTTGTCCGCTTCTGCTGCTTCTGCTTGCCGTGGAGATCGAGAACGGGGAGGTCAATGTAATTGAGAAGCTCGGCGTGGTATTTGACACAAGCGCAGCTACTGAAGAAAACGATGACCTTCTTCTTCAAGTTTTTTTTCAAGAACGAAAACAGGAGCAGGAATCGCTTGTCGGCTTCGCAAAGGACGTAGCCTTGTTCGAGACCCTCTACCGTGCTGAACTGCTTCTCCTCATCGACGTTGATGTAGAGAGGACCGGGCCGTAGTGAAATTCGCGCTAGATCCTCAACCTTGGTGGTTTGAGTGGCCGAGAAGAGCATAGTCTGTCTGTCCTCCTTGGGGAGGATTTTGATGATTTGCCTCATCTCGTCCTCGAAACCAATCTCGAGAATTCGATCGGCCTCATCAATAACGAGGGTCTTGAGGTTCTTGAAAACGAAGGGGGTATTTTGCAAGTGGTCGAGGAGTCTGCCAGGGGTCGCAATCAAAAGGTTGACACCCTTTGACAGTTTCTCGGCTTCGGCTCTTCGATTGGCGCCACCAATGACGATACCATAGGTTTGAGAGTGGTGGGCCATGAGCTCGCGCGCAACGCCGAAGATCTGTAAAGCTAGCTCACGGGTCGGGGAAACCACAATGACACCAGTGCCGTTGCGAGGCTTGAACCGCAACGAACTCAGCATTTCTACAACGGGGATCAAGAAGGCCAGGGTCTTTCCGGATCCAGTCTTTGCGGCACCGAGGACATCCCGGCCGGTGAGCGAGGGGGGAATGCCTCGTCGTTGGATTTCCGTCATCTTGGTGAATCCCATCTCATCAATCGCTTTCATGCTCTTGTCAGACAGGTTGAGCTCCTTGAAGGACTGCGCCTCTGAGCCGGCGACTGGAGGCAACGTGAGCTTGCCGCCATCGGGTAGGTCTGTGTTGGCATCCTCGTCACCACCCTCCTCGACTTGGGTCTGGACTTTATTGTTATACTCCTCATCGTCTTCATCACTTTCGTCGTCTTCGTCGTCATCATCTTCCTCGTTCGACTCGACTTCAGGTTCATCGCGGGGCTCTGGCGCTTGAGGTTCGACTCGTTTTAACTTCTTCGATTTTTGGGATGCGACGGGGGCAGCTCGCTTTCCGTTGGTCGCCTTCACGCCATTGGGGTCCTTGAACTTGCGTTTCTTACTGCCCGCAAAATCCATCTTGTTTGCAATGTGATCCGAGAATGGTGTAGCGACAGTGCTCGGTGGGCAACTTTTGCTGGGAAATTTTCTTATCGCAGAGAAAAATGTTGGTGATAACGGGTCATAGTTATCCCTCACTCCGAATGCGCCGGAATTGACGACTCCCAGCCCCCGCAGTGGATCGGCGGCAGTTGCTGCTGGTCACGCTGCTTGAACTTGACCCAAGATCCTTTCATCTCGCCTTCAATCCTTCAAACTGTCAAATACAATCCCGTCGCTCACTCACGCCATCGCAAATTTCCGTCGTAGTCGTTTGCCCTCAACTCGTTTGATCCGTTGTGTGCCACGTGATCGGTATCGAAAAGTCTCTTCCCGGCGTGGCGCAAGCAAGCCTGGGGCACCCTCTACACGGACGAAAATTGTGACGAGACCCAACCTTCTTTCTTTCTCCACTCACAATTCTTTCTTGCAGAAATATTTCCTACCTAGTCGTCGCTTTTTTCCCTGTGAGGAGCGCGCTGAGATTCACTTCGTGTTCTTATTTTTCCAACCGCCTCACTCTTCTTTCGTCCAGTCCAACTTCCTGGGAAGTCGTGTCTTGCATCGGCGGCTGCTGACGGTTTGTTTTTCCTCCTTAACAGGCAGTCATGGCGGAACCTCGCCCCGACATTCAGAGCATTTTGGCGGCTCTTGGTAAGTCAGTCGTTGAGCCTTCTTCTGTCAGACCCTAACTTGAACTGGCAGCGTCACAGCGCCCTCCAGCATCAACAGCGTCACAGACTCCCCCTGGTGTCGCCCCCCAGGCATATGCCACCCCAGGCTCAGCTGCGCAACCTGTTTCTGCATACCAACCGCCCCCTCCCGGACCCCCAGCGTACGGTGGGGCTGGCTACGGACTTCCAGCCCCTACATCGAGCGGAAACGTCGATTTGAGCTCCATTCGTCCCGTCAACTCTGGCACGGTCAGCATCACCGAAGCAATCGCTCGCGCCAAAGCGCACGCCGCCGAGAGAGGAGTCGCTTCGTATGAACGCCCTCTCGTCTACGCCTCCGACTCGAGGGCCCCCGATCGACCGTACCAGCAGCGCTCAAGATCCAGATCACCGGTTCGAGACGAATATCGTGGTGGAGCAAATCCATATAGGGACGAGCGTCGTGGTGGGCATGGCCGTGAAGGCGGCCGTGAGCGATCCTATTCTCCTGGGCCCCGAGGTGGCCGTACATTCTCTCCGCGTGGAAACAATGGCCGTGAGCGATCGCCCCTGAGAGGGAGCGATGATAACTCTGAGACTATCCAAATCGAGTCGAGCCTTGTTGGCCTCATCATTGGCCGACAAGGAGAAAACCTCCGCCGTATAGAATCAGAGTCCAACTGTCGTGTGCAGTTCTTGGCTCCTAGCGACGGCGGCCCATTTCGACAATGCAAGATCTCTGGCCCTGCGCATCGTCGGGCTGAGGTCAAGGAAGCCATCAATCGGATAATCGACGATAGCGGAATGGGTGCTTTGAATCGTGCGCAGGAGAAGCCGCGCGATCCCAATAAGGGTGGTGCTGCTGCCCTGCGTGATGGTGAGGACCATATGCAAATCATGGTTCCTGACCGCACCGTTGGCCTGATTATTGGACGTGGTGGAGAGACAATTCGTGACCTTCAGGAGCGATCGGGATGTCATATCAATATTGTTGGTGAATCCAAGAGCGTCAACGGCCTTCGGCCTGTTAATCTGATCGGTACGCGAGAGGCTGCTGCTCGCGCCAAGGATTTCATCATGGAAATTGTCGATAGCGATAGCCGTGGCGATGCCCCGCCAGCCATCAAGAAGCCCGGGGGCGGTGGCGACCGTCGAAATGATGGACAGAGGGATGTGGGAGGAGGTGGTGGAGGAGGAGGAGGTGGCAGCCACGACAAGATCAACGATGCCGTCTACGTGCCTTCTGATGCGGTCGGAATGATCATCGGAAAGGGTGGTGAGACGATCCGCGAGATGCAGAACGTCACAGGTTGTAAGATCAATGTTGCGCAGTCATCTGGCCCTGGAGAGGTCCAAAGAGAAATCTCCCTCATCGGATCCCGCGAAAGCATTGCCCAGGCGAAGCAGGCCATTGATGAGAAGGTCGAGGCAGTGGTAAGGCAGTTCTCGACTCGAGGCGACGTCTTGCTAACGAGAAAACAGCGCCAGAAGGGAAGCGGCGGTGGGCGTGGGCGTGGCCAAGGCCAACAAGACCATGACCGAAATAGCTATTCCCAGCAAACCCCCGGTTCTACTAACCCTGCACCTGCAGCTTCTTCAGGCGAAGACCCGTACGCTCAGTGTAAGTAGATTGGCCTGTGACGATGATGGCGACGACTAACGAAAGCAGATGGCGGCTACCAAAACTACCTTGCCCTCTGGTATCAGTCTTTGATGTACCAACAACAGCAAGGCGGCGCACAAGGAGCGCCTTCTGCTGGAGCTCCTGCACCGGGAGCATAGTGATGCCTTCAATGTCCCTCTTCGGCGACCCCGCGCTTGCATTATTGGGTGACCTTGATTGAGCCCTTGGCCGCAATGCCGCGGCCAGGGTACCATCTTCAATGCCTGCCTGATTTGATTGACATGGCTTGATGCCCTTGAACCCCCCTACTCCATGGTGTTTTCGTTGGAGTTTCCGACTGTACAGCATACCCCCATTCGTTTCTTGAGGATTCTTACGACTCAGGGTCCGCCTGCTTTGATGAACGTATATCACTTGATGCGGACAAGCTACGACTTTAATACTGAGATGTCGGCGCGAGATCGCTGTCCATTGCCGTTTTGCCTTTGCCTTGGTTGTTTCCGTCCCAGCCGAGAGCTAGAGCAGATGCTCGATATTCAGTTGGAGAGACACCGACGGTCTTGACCGTGCATATCACTGACAGGATACGGATCGAAGCACGACTGATCTCTTAATCCCTTCGCGAACTTGATGCCAGCTCTATAAGGGCATGACGTACGTGCTGACATTTGCTTGCAAATCGATCTGGTAATCGACAAGTGAAACAAGTCTTGAATGGCCGCTTCATGATGTCTATCGTGTTGAGGTCTTTGGATCCATTTCTGGTCACCCCAGTCAGGCGCAGCAGAACTGAAGTCTCCTGGGCCGGTTCGTCATGTTCATCCATTTGGCATGATCGGCCTGCTCCCGCATGTATTAACGAGCTTCGCAAGCTGGATGAAGTCTTTTCTCGCCGCAAGTTGATCTGCCTCGTTCTGCATGCTGATACTATGTTCACATTGCGTTACATTCTTCGGTCCGCTTCGTCGTCCAAAAGTTTTTTTCGCTCGTCTGCCACTTGGAAGGAAGCGATATGGTAGGGCGGGAAACGGAGAGGAGTAAAGGATTAGCAGTGTATTGTAATTGCGGACAAGCTTAATTTACCCATGATAATATTCCCGACCGTGTGTGTAAGCGAGGTGATGCCGTAAATCCAGTCAAAAGAAAGGCCTTTAAGATACTGCCCCTTCCCGAAACACTCTCCTTTGACGACTGGAAAGGTAGTCTATCTGCCTCGTCCCTTCTTCAACCTTCGTCTATGGGGGGCTAATTTGTCCTTCCCTGCAGATCCGACTGTAACAGCAGACTCCAACCTAATATCTCCATCACACGTCTGTATTCTTCCTCAGCATTCCCCTTTGGCCTTCAACCCTTCATCATATTGAGATAATTTATCAACTCCGGTATCTATTTATCAAAACCTTCAGATTGAGTCTTCGCATCATCTGTTGTTTTTCCACTTCCATCATGGAAGATCCGAGGACCTCAGCGAATCAACTCGACAACGAAGCATTCGATAACGAGAATGGATCGTTTACTGAAGGTACTACAATCGATTTGGACGAAGTCGATATCATGCGAGAGCCACTTGAGAATGTCGAATCGCTTGAATCACCGAGCCCAGGCCATGCGGCGCAAGAGAGGCTCTGGGTGATGGAGCTACAGGCCATCCGAGATTCTGGACAGTTGGGTTTTGGACGACCTGTACAGCCTCCTCTCTCCGGCTCTACTTCAGAACCGTTGGTAGCAGACGAACAATGCAACCGGACTGTCGCTACCTTTTCCGTAGAGGAGGGGCCAGATATATGTCACCTTGACAGAGAGGATAGCGACACCGAGGGCCTTCATCCTAGTGAAGCCGAGGCTATTCGTGCAGTCCGTGATATTAATCGTGATACTTCGCCTTAGGAAGAAGGATGGGAACCTCACTCTATTCAAAACGGTTTCTACGATATACATAGGCGACCCTGCACGGTTGCAAAGCTTGATCTAATATGCTGGGTCTGTGGTACACTTTCCCGCAGGCCCTGCCGAATGGTTGTCTCGAACCCCGGATGCGTCGCTCCCGATAGCTCAAGTCTCAGGAGCCACTTCCTGACCGACACCAATCGACACTTGGTTTGGATTGGGCCCGAGCAGTGTTACAGCTGTATTTGGGCGCTCTCCTGGAAACTTACTTCGGATGGAGAAGGAGAAACTGCGGAGGTTTCGATTTGAGAATGCATCCCTGATGCGGAGCGAGTGTGGCTTAATTCCAAGGAAGGGGTAGCGACGGACACAGGCGATGTTGGTTTTAATTGCATTTGTATCAACGTTGGGATAGCATCATATGGAGACTTCGGTATCAAAGCCAGAGGTGGAGCTGTTTGAATATGACATAGCGTTGCTTTTAACATTTTGATATTATCCTTGTGATAAATGGCCCGCAGGAAATCGTGAGATGCGGCAGTTCGGAATGCGGTCTTGAGATCGAGGAAATACCCGCACAATCAGACGTCGAGACCAAGCCGAGTATCAGTGCCTACTGCCTACCCAGGCCAGTCGAAGTCAGGAGGGTGGCTTAGGCTTTGAAGAATGCCATCGCCGTGGCAGAGTTGTCCTGGACATACCGACCATGAGCAAACCAGCCATGCCCGTAGAGTTAGAGTCCAGCTACTGTCAAAGGAGTCGGCCCAGGGTGTAGCGAGATCGAGATGAACGGGATGCTAGGCCTTCCCGAGCCGGGAGGCGTCTCTTAGAGATGGCGCGGATACGGCATTGATATTCGCGGGACCGTTGTGGGGCTGGAATGAGAACAAAGGTAAACGGAGGAAGCTGTACTCTCTTGGGATTAACCATGGGCGATAGCGGATGGACTAAAACGCGATCTTGTGAGTATTTGAAGTTTAAGAAATCCCTGCAGGTTCAAATGCTTCATGATGCGGAATGAAGCTTCAGGCATCTCGCGCCGTTTCCCGCTCCTCTAGGATTGGGTGGTGGGAGTATTTCGTTCCTTCCATTCCAGATTCCAGATCTGCGTCGCACCTGCCTGCCGTACATTTCTCCTGATTGCCCGCCCTTCGATCTTCTTCTTCGACTTCTCATCGTTCAATATCCAGCCCTTCTATTCGAGAGGTTCAACTGATTTCAAAGTCTTATAGTTCTGGTCGTCTGCTGTGATCCCACCTGGTCTTGTTAACCAGAGCAACAACCGCTATGAGGGGAGGCAAGTTTGCGTGCTAGACTCAACTGCCGTTGAGACTCGCGAGACGAACGATTCGACAGATCGACGGCTAGCCGACCACAAATTGGCCTTCTTGCTCTTCTTGATGCCATTGATGGAATAGACGCTTTCAAAGTTCGAAAACTGTCTCGTCAACGCCATACATCCGAAGCCGGGCACGCCCTCAAATTCGCAGTTTGATCCTCGCGGCTTTCATTATTTTGACCTTCGATTGCTCAAGGTTCGTCTAGCGCCACTTTTCTACTTGCCCTGGGCTCTTTCTTTGTACTTCTGTAATTTGCTAACCCTTGCTTCGCAGAACCTCCCTTCCCGTTTGAGACAGTCCTTCCATCACTACCCGTCTACCGACCATTTATTTGGAAGAATCTCTCATAGATCAGAAGAGCCCAAATTAGCTCACCTCCCTCAAGATTTCTGGTAAACTTACCACCTGGTAATTCGCCATGTGCCGCATGGTAGTCTTCGCCGGCACATGCACGCGCTGCGGAGAGGAACACACTTGGAGCAACCTCGTCCAACAACTCTCATGCCTCGAGGCGAAGAACAATGGAACTTTCGGAGATTGTTTCCGCGGAGTGGGAGTAGAGGAGCACAGCTTCGACCAGGAGTGCGACACTTGTGCCGATGAGGACGAGGGTATAGGCGACCTGGAAGAAGACGATCTCACGCTGGTACACGCGACATTGGGCAAGAGGCCACCGGAGGATCGGGGTGAGATTGGCAGCGAGGCTAGCGGCGAACGAAAGAAGCAAAAGACGTGAGAGATGCCCTTAAATATCGTTGAAAGTTGTCTAATGGCGCGTGATCCTGGACCGCGAAACGGGGGCCTTTTGCTATTTGTGGTAGTCATCTGGGCACTGGGACGATGCGGGGTGTCTCAACAGCGTTCTCGGCAGTTACGGCGATGGGAGTCAAATAAGTACTCGATACCCGGACCGAATTTTCTTGTAGTTCGACGCCCTGGGAGGCTTTTGCGCAGCATTTTACGGAGTCAGTCATTATCAACTTTTTAGGAATGATGGTACGTACATGTGTCTGACACAGGAATCTAATTCTGGGATTGTTCAGCTGATATCTATCTCTCCCTCTCTCTCTCTTATATGAAATCTATTCTCCGGTCTCCTTCCCCTTCCAGGTTTCCTTCACAGCGTTCCAGTATCTTTCCCTATCGATTCTCACATGCGCGACATGCTTTCCTCTCTCGAACTTCTCCAATCTTATCCTCCCCTCTTGGTTTCCAAGCAACTGGCTGGCTTCTGCCGCATGCCTCTCTACATCCTGCCAACCTACAGCATCATCGCCCGTACCGTACAAGTACGTCCTCCTCACCTCGCTAGTCAGTCTCTCCTTCCTGTTCAACCTTGCAGCATTGCTGTCCTGTGGCATCGAATAGCCCCAGGGTACGTGAAGAAGCCAACCCGTCCCGATGAGGATGTGGATGAACGGTGACAGGTACGAGGGGAGGCCGAGTGATATGGCATGGTGGTTACGCTGCCAGTTGAAGTAGCCGGGGCAAGAGTCAAGGATGAGGGCGTGGCGGGGAAGGGAGTGCTGGAGGAGTTCCCAGAGAGTGACGGATGTGCTAATACCACCGTTGGAGAAGCAGTGGATCAGCAACTCGACTTTGCCTTCATTCCCTCTATTGACCTTGCCGTTGGAGGACTTCACAATCTCCACCGCAGGCTGCATCACTTGTCTTCGCAACGCCGGACTCATGAATAGTCGCAGGGTACATTTGATGAGTAGGATTCGTGCGGTTGGAAACAACGTTTGATGTTGCGCTATGTACTTTGCGATGTGGATGTTGCGAGCATCCATCCATGCTAGGAGGAGGATGAGACGAGGATGCTCTGGGGCGGAGGGAACTGCTGGGTCGAAGTAGAAGGTATTTTGGCTGAGCTGATCCATGAAGGCCAGTGGATCCTGAGTGATAGCCCGTGTTGAATCCATGACGGTGTTCCTCGTATATCGAGTTGCAGGATCAAGGCGTCTCAAACTTTGAGCTTGCGGGAAGGCAGAAATGGAAGAAGAAATACCATACAAACTCTTGGCCTAGTCTCCTGACTCTTCAATCCAACAACCTGGTTCAATGCTTTAAAAACAGTGTCTGTTATACACGGAGGCGGATTTGAAGGAGGGGAGAGGTTCCAGCGGGAGTGGGATTCGGCCTCGGCAACGGCTGGCTCAATCCGTGCCTAGGTAAACGGAGGGGAACGGCCCCGATGCTCCGTGGGGGCCAGACGGTGGATTCAACTCCAGAACGGGTGGTCTGTGGGCCAGAACCCAAAACCAAGTCACTTGCAGGAATCATCCTCGGTATCCAAGTGCTTCGCGTCGCCAGTTTCAAGCCCATGTGAATGACAGCAGCGCCACAGGGTACCACAGAGAAAGAGAAAGGATGGCCTTGGCGTGAGGTTCTTGGGCATGGGATGAATCTGCTGCAAGAAGAGTTTGATCAACTTCTCGTGGGCTAATAACACATTAGCTAACGAGATGATAGCGACGAGGCTCGACGATTGTGGGAAGTTTAGTAGGTGGTTGAGAGTTGACAATAACGGTTCGATTGGGTTGATTCACGTGATGCATTGGCTCTGTGAATTGTGCATCTCTGTAAGAACCTTGATCAAACTGTCTCCTATTGGAGCCTGCAGACTGGGTGTCACTCATCAGAGATGATACTTTACCAGTCATCTTCATCGCTCCAAAACCCCCAATATCTCCCTCTCTACGATATCAAACACTTCCATCGCCTCGTTTTCCCTCCTCACCTCCTCCGCTCTCACCTTATACTGATCATCTCCAAGGACTTTCTCCACGCCCTCTCTGATCTGATCCTCCGTCGGCTCACTGGTCTTCAGGTTCGCTGCGACCCCGGACCATTCTCCGCGCCTCCCAGTCTCCGACTTATCTTCCGTCTCGCCTGCGAGTACCATGGGCACACCGTTTGTTATTGCGTGGAGGAAACCGCCGTATCCTCCATTCGTCACAAAAACGGAGGCGTGAGGTAGAATAACGTCGTAGGGAAAGTGGTCGATCACGCGTGTGTTGGAGGGGATGGCGACGGAGGGAGGAATCGAGGCTTTGCGGGCGCCAAGGACAGCGACGACGAGCAGATCATCGCGGGAAGAGAGGGCTGTGATGGTGGGAATAAGGAGGTCATCGTAATTAGTTGCGACGGTGCCTTGGGTGACCATGACGACCCTTTTATCGCCCTTGGTAACTTCGCCCCACCACTCAGGGTATACGAAGTTGGGAGAGATTGGCCTCGGTGGCAAGCAACCTGCAAACTTGACGTGAGAGGGCATATCCGAGCGGGGATATTCAACGCTTGGCGGACACATCTGGAGCACGGCATCAGCCATGAGCATCCAGTGGTGAAATGGAGACTGGGGCTCAAGAGTTTTAGTTGCTCCAAGCTCACGCAACAACTCTGCCTGGAGGGCGATACACTCTGCGAGCGGTCCATTGACCAGCAGCCGATTTATGAGCTGATTCCTCAGACGTCCTGATTCACTTGAGTCTGGGGGGAGGGCAGAACCGAATGGACCGACATCGATGCTAGTAGCCATGTAAGGAACGACGTGAAGGTTAACGACTTTGGGGCGGATCGCGAAGCCCTTGGGCAAGGGGGCACCGAGGATCATGGGGTTGGCGCCTGTGAACATGGATTCGGTAACCACGACAATCTCGCGGGTAGAGTTCCGTTCACGCAGTCTCTCCAGCGTCTTCTTCAAGCTCTCCCATCGCTCAGGCATCCAGCCTAGAAAGAAAAACTTGGCATCGAAGATCAATCTAGGGAGCCCTGGCGCAACCCGATTTCGCTCCTCGATCAACTGGGGCGCGAATGTCGCCAGAGCAGGAACATACTCGGCTCCGATAGCCTTGACTTGCTCTTCGAACTGGGTCCCGCCGATGAAAGTCACTTCGAAGCCACGATTGATGAGCTCGCCAGCGATTCTAAGCAGGGGATTCGTATGTCCATGTGCCGGGGTTGCGCCGAAGACAAGGTATGGCTTCTTAGTTGAGCTGACAGCGGTGTTAAGATTCTGGGCCAAGCTGGCCACGGTGTCGGGTTCTACTGTCATGATCGAAGGATTCTTACAAAACTAGAGTTTGAAAGAGAAGAAGACGTACTGCTGTTTATAGCCAAGGGAAAGCATCTTGAGAAACCGATGAGGCACATGATGAGCGGACGATAAACCGCAGGAAGGGAAGGAGGAAATGACGCCTTGATCCTAATTGAAGCTCAATCTCTCCACTTTCAATCCTTCTTATCTATTACAAAACCCTTGTTGCTGTTGACCTGTGATCGGGTTGCATGTACTCCCTGTCGAACTCTGATGCGGGATTTTGGAGGGCTTCGGCGCGATACCCAACGTCGATCTGTGGTAGCAGTCGGCCCGTCATCGAATCGAGATTATCTGACCTTGCTCCGCTTGCTCCGCCTCAAGTGACGCATGTCAGTGCATACGTGCCACTTTGAACGATTGATAAAGGCTCCATGAGTGGTAGAAGTCCGATAGAGACTGGCCAAGGCGCTTGCTGACCTGGCTCCGCTCTACACGAATTAGTCTCACTGAGACTTGTTGTTAGGTGTTGACTGAACGAGAAAAGACCTGGCTGCTCTACGATTTTTTCGGTTTCTTAGAATCAATAGATCGTGCCTCTCATAGTTGGGCACTTCCGCCCTCGATTGTGGAATGGTGGTTTGCCTTGTATGAAATCCATGTAAGAGATACGGTTCAGCCTTAGCGAAGTCCCCACCAGGCGACCAGCCCCAACATCCATGTCCCAAGTCAGTGGGCTGATGTGTAGATGTCAGGGATAGGCCAGACTAAAGGCCTGGTGGGTCCGGGGTGGAATCCAACGCTCCGCAGCCTCGACTATTTGCAGCATGAGATGAAATATCTCGCTTGGAGAAGACCAGTTTTTGTGCTCAGGACTCGTATTCCTTTCATCCATGAGCTCAGCACAAAAGGGGTCCACTCATGGACTTTCGGTTGCAGCCGAATCCGTGTAAGAGAAGCAAACCGATTGCTAACATTTGATCGGGCACAAATGGTCATGCTATCCTGTTGATGCGGCTTCCACTAGGATTCGCCGAGATCACCACAATCGATAGGAAAAGCCAGGGGGGCCAACAACTGGTATTCTGGCGGCGAATAGCGAAGGCGGTATTGGCTAACCTGAAGATCAAGACTGGCAAAAGAAACGAGGATGGGTTACATGAAGGGATGATGGAATGATGGATGGTAGATCAAAGAATGAGACACGGGACCAAAGCTTCGCCCTCTGGTCTTCAGGCTTGCGCTAATGACTGGGTTGCTAAGCCTTTAAGAGAGTCTTCATACCCGTAGCTAGTGGAGTCTAGCATAGAATTAGCCATTGTTAGGGGCAAGTGTTACGTAGACAAACATGAAGTGTACCACCTTATATCCAGCGACGGTGAGTTACCGGGGTAGGGAAACGATTTCTCGGCAGAGTAGGTTCGACGCTTGCAACCGCGCTACACAACCTAGTTGAGGGTGGATCGTGTAGCCATGTTGCATAGCAAGAAGATGTTGGTTTCGGTCTGAAAGTCGAAGAGCGAAGCCAAGAGTTTGCCGGCTACATCCCGCTCCTCACGCCGGGGCCATTGATTTCATCAACAACACAACTGAGAACTACCATAGCAAACACGATGTATTCTTGTCTAGAAACTCGCAGATTTGCCGCGGGCCGAGAGCGACTGGGGTTGCAACGTCTTGATAACTTGCGGGTCTGGCTCGGCGAACAAGCCAAGTTGGGAAAACACCAGCGTACAGCAAAAGCATAGAGCCGCGCTCGTGGGACCTTGGCGAGTCAAAGCCAATTGAACGGGTTGAAAGAGAAGCGAGGTCGGGAGTCACCCTGTATAACCACTCTGTCGCTTCCGCAGTCCGTCCCGTAATTTCCAGATTCAAAAGGCATTTGTTGAAAGATATATGGTTAGGGATGGTGACGGGGTCGGGGTTGGAGTTGAGGATAGGATTAAAGCTTGAATCAAGGTTGAGATCAGACTAGGATATAAGTAAATACCTTATTACGAAGATAGTGGTTTGAATCTCAGCCTTGCGAAAGAGTCCACGAAAGCTAAGAGAAAATAGCAACGGTTTAGTGAAGTCGATGTACTTGTTACACAAGTGGTTGTTGAAATGGAGCCTGTGATATTTATTGCTAAATTAATGCAACGCTCAACGACAGGCTGCTCCCGGAACGAAAACACCTGGTCAGACTTCCCGTCTCGTCCCAATTCACAACGAGCAGTACAAAAACCCCCTTGGTGCGTCAATCTTTTGTCGCACCCTTATTTTTGCCTGCCTTAGCCTTGCCCACGTTCCTTGTGAAAGGCTATCGATGCATGTCCGCAGCGTCTAAGGTAAGTTTTCTCCCCCCACAGAGAGCGAGTTCATTTCTTCACCTTTTTCTCACTTTCAGGAGCTTCGGTGGGGCAGCCTCTTGTCTTGGAAACAGATTATTCGAAATCACCTACATCAACTGTCATCGATCTTTCAACTTCGTTCGTTCTACGCACCATATCCTTGTCAGTCGCCTTTACCATGAAGCTCGTGCGGTCTCTCGCCGTGTTCCTGGGCCTTGCCCTCGCCGGCAATGCAGGGGTTCCCATGGCTGAAGTTCATCGTAAAGATTGGGATCTTTCCAAGCCAATGAATGGAATTGCGTTTGAGCGAGTCAAGGGTGCAGTTCCTGCATCGATGGATCGGACTAGTCTCCGTTTCTCGCGTCTCAGAAACATCAAATCCCAAGCAAGAGCTCAAGGGCGCTCCGCCTTGTCTGCCCTCAGTCGAACCAGCCATGCCAGACCTTACAAACCGGCGAGCTCGTACCAGAACACCAGTGCGGTGGGTGATTTTTCCACCCAGTATGCTATCCAATGTGGCTGGGATGGCAAGCCGGTTTGGCTCCTTTTCGACACTGGAAGCTCCGACACTTGGGCTGCAAAGGGGGGATTCAAGTGTGAGGATAGTGCCGGCATCGGTTACCCGCAAGGCGCGTGTGGGTTCGGAACACCCCATATTGACGACTTCCGCCATGGTGAGATCGCGGGAATGCACTTCTTTCTCAAGTACGGATCTGGTGAACTGGTCTCGGGCCCGATGGGCCACTCGGACATTTCATGTGGTGGTCTCTTGGTCTCTGGACAGCAGGTCGGTTTGGGCAACAAGACCTACTGGCACGGTAACAACGTCACTGTTGGGGTTCTTGGTCTAGCGTATCCATCCATCACCAGCGCCTATTACGGCAACGTCGGTGAAGAGTCGCCATGGAACGCCATCCCGTACTCGCCCTTCTTCACAAATGCTGTTGCTCAAGGCACAATTGATCCCGTCTTCAGCGTTGCCATTATGAGAAACTCCTCTGATGGAGTACTGGGTTGGGGAGGATTGCCTCCAATTTCTTGGAACGAACAGTCATATGCAAGAACTGATCTCATTATCGTGAGTTGGCCTTGTCCGGATGTTCGTCCGCTCTTGCTAATAAAGTACCAAGGCAAATTTGATTGACCAGGCGGCAACAGCTTGGCAGTACTCCTTCTATACGATCGTTCCAGATGGTATCCAATGGGGCCTCACAACAGACACCACCAAGTACCCGTATATCGTCGACACCGGCACGACAATGATGTACCTACCGCCCCGTAAGCACCACATCGCGAGCCGTTCCGTGCTCAAGCTAACGAGTGAGACCAGCAATTGCCGAGGCGATCGCCATGGCTTTTCAGCCTCGCGCCGTGTTCCTTTACCAGTGGGGTACATATTTCGCACCATGCGATGCTGTGGCTCCGCGTGTCGCCATTATCATATCCGGAGTCAAATTCTGGATCAACCCGGTGGACATGATATATAAGAGTCTCGTCGATCCGATGACGGGATACTGCGCTGTTGCCGTAGCCAGCGGAGGGGAGGGCCCGTTTATTCTCGGAGACGCATTTCTCCAGAATGTGCTGGCGGTTTTCGACGTCGGCGCTGCTGAAATGCGATTTTATCCACGAGAGTGATGTACAATGTCTGCACGTATTCCAGATGGAGATATTGCGAAATGAGCCGAAACATACCATGTATCCTCGCAAAGGACTTCCCTTGCCGGCAAGCCAATTGCAATAAGATGCCGACGAGTTGTCAATGGGTAGTGGGCGGCGGACATGATTGACATCGCCCAGACATGTCAGGCACCAAGACAGTAGGTAGCCAATAAGAGAATCATGATCGCATACATGTGCAAGTTTCTCTAAAGAAAATTAACGCGTGCAAGTTAATGAAGAGTCACACCAGCCCTATCGGGGAGAGGATGGAAATGTGCTAATGGGAAAGTGTAAGGGGAGACCGTAATAGCTTATCGCGATAACGAATTGCGATACTCGCTCAGTTGCCCTGAAGTGGCATCGCACTTTCCTCCGGACAAGAACCCCATAAGAGAGGACGAGGAAAGAGCAACTGTCCGACAGTAAATCCTCAGGCACACACGAAGCTTACAGATTTATCTTGCATCAAGTTCTCCGTCGGTCCTTAACATTACGACACAAACAACGTCTGTGATATCGTGGCCTCGCTTTTTCCACACTGAAGGCTTTCCGCGATGAGGGGCGTTGCAGCAGGACCACCGTCACCGTCACCGGCACCGGGCCGGGCTCGTGCGAACACATGGAGCTTTGGCAAGGTGAGAGCAATTTCTCTCCGTTTTCTAAACACAAAAATCCTGGCTCGGTTGCTTTTTGAACGGGCGAAGTCGGCCTAAGAACCCTTCATCCTCACATCCATTGAGTTGACTCGGTCGAGCCGCAAGGGCGGTGTGAGGACTCTCGCAACACGGATGAGGAATTGCTACTGTGGCAGGGATTAATGTTCCTAGGGCCCGGCTAGGCAAAGCTGCTGCCGACTGGCTCAACCGAGATGCACCATTCGAAATGGGAAATCCGATGCAGGGGACAAGTCATCTCGGGTGTGAGTTTCTTTTCGTATCTGGGTCAGAAGACGGCGCAGAGGACGCACGTATCGGACGAGGGGGACGGGCATGTTATCCTTACGCACCCCCTCATCGAAGACGAAGTCCCGGGACACGACACCGATGAGGCCTGAATGACATGACAGCGGCGGGAGTGGTGCCAAATCGGACAGTCCCGGGGTGGGAGAGGGTCTCGTGGACAGTTCCCGGTGGCTGTTCCTGCAGCTCTCGCTCCAGTGCCTCTTTACGGATCAACAGCTGGCATACAACAGGGACTGGGCCGGGAACAATATGCGTTGGCCAAGGAAGCGAAGAGGTGCCGACGTTCAGGATGGGAGCGGACATCCGCTCGGTACAGCTGCCAGCGAGATTTGGACAAGACTAGGTTTGGCTAACGAAACGCTTCTGGCCCTGGCATCAAGAACCCCGCTTGAAGCTCATGTCGACAAAGCTTGGAACCATGATGAAGCTTTATAGGCACCGCTGGCCGCCAAGATTCGACGACAAGCCCGGGAGTATTCGGAGGCGGCTCCAAACTCCAACGCATATTACCAGTTTGATGCTCCCCACCCTCGGCAAAGGATGAGAGGGGAGCTTCACGGGCTGTGAGGGGCATGAGGGGCCATCGATCTAGGGGCTCGTTGCAAGCCACGAGCCACTAACAGAGACATTCCGGGGGGCCGCTCACGAGCTATGAACACTAAAATACAGGGCTTGATAGGCGGGGTGGACCGCATCTGCCGCTGGCTTGGGCCTGGATTGGCCTGCCATGAGTTGTCCAATACCCTTCATCGTCATTCAACGGACCTTGACGAAGATCATGCAGCCCGGAAGCTCCAGAGGCTACCGTATTGACTCCATAAGCGCGGTCTTTCGGTCTAGGTCTCCGAATTGTTCTTTGTTTCTTTAGCGAAATTCCTTCAAAAGTTCTCTGATCCCCCGCGAGCCACCTTTTCCACTTCAGTTGCTGATCTCCTCGTTCCTCAGCCCCTCCGCCAACATCACCAGCTTGCTGGGACCAAGTGTCACAGCTGTTCGCTGCAGTGCAGCTTTAGGCGAGCCTTCAAATCCGTACCTTACACTACCCTTACTACAGTGGCTACACTTGATCCCTCGTTGATTGATCCACCGGCGTGCTTGGTTCTGGACCTGTCTGTCTCACCACGTCGCATCGCATTGCATTGCATCGCAGCATCTCAGAACACCTCATTCGCGATTGCTGCCGGTTTCCTCGCCCTGGCAAAGCTGCCTCACGCGATCAAGGCACTCAGAGGCTGCATTGGCTCTCTTATCATCGATTGACCAGCTCCCACTTCAAGTTTTTCAACGCCGATCACTTTCTTGTTCACAACTATTTCCATATTTTCACGACGAGAACGGCTCGATAGCTTTGCAATGCCTTCCAAGACTAATGGGGTTGGGGTTCAGGTCGAGGACACCAAAATATGTGTCGTCATGGTGGGCCTTCCGGCCAGGGGGAAAAGTTATATTGCACAACGAGGTGAGACTTGAATGGCTTTCTTGAGGCCCTTGATTTCCTTGTTCTAACCCGCCCCGTTCGCAACGCGCACGACCCGTTCGTCCGACTTGCGGAGACCATCCAGCTAATCCGTCTGATCTGCAAAGCTCAACGCTACCTCCAATGGCTCTCCATCCCGGCTCAGACTTTTAATGTCGGCAATTATCGGCGTAACGATGCACCTCAGCCCACAGCCGACTTCTTTGACACCAACAACGCCGAAGGTGAACGGAAACGCCGTGCCGCCGCCGAGGCCG
This sequence comes from Microcera coccophila, assembly GCA_024112705.1. NCBI lineage: Eukaryota > Fungi > Ascomycota > Sordariomycetes > Hypocreales > Nectriaceae > Microcera > Microcera coccophila. The sequence goes on from JAMYIC010001247.1 coordinate 18,394, forward strand.
CCGTCGCCGATATGCTCGACTGGTTCCGGTCCGGCGGCGTAGTCGGTATCTTTGATGCCACCAACTCAACCCGAGAGCGGAGGAAATGGATTCTCGAAACATGCAACGAGCATGGCGTGGAGACTCTTTTCGTGGAAAGCAAATGCGACGACGAAGAGCTCATCATGGCCAACATCCGTGATGTCAAGGCTTCCAGCCCCGACTACGCCGGCCAAGACCCCGAAACCGCTGCGCTCGACTTTCGGAACCGCATTCGCAATTACGAAAAAGTCTACAAGACCATTGACGCTGATGGAGATGAAGCCGACTTAACGTATCTTAAAATCATGGATGTTGGAAAGCAAGTCATCATCAGCCAAATCAAGGATTACCTACAGAGTCGAATCGTCTACTATCTCATGAACCTTCACATCCGACCCCGTTCGGTGTGGTTGTCTAGGGTAAGTTTGTGGGTATCTATCTCAGGAGTCTAGGTTGCTGATAATATTGAAGCACGGAGAATCTCTTTATAACTTAGATGGGAGAATTGGCGGCGATACTCTTCTCTCACCTCGGGGCGAGCAATACGCTCGAAAACTTCCTGAGCTAGTCCGAAAATCCGTTGGTGTATGTCTATGGCTTATGCTATCCCTTCTTCAGTCAATGCTAATCGACATCTTAGGATGACCGCCCATTGACAGTGTGGACTAGTACGTTAAGACGAACGATTGCAACTGCTCGCTTTCTCCCTGCGCATTACAATCAACTTCAGTGGAAGGCTCTCGACGAGCTAGACTCCGGCGTCTGTGACGGTCTCACGTACCAGGAAATCAAAGATCGATATCCAGAGGACTTTGCTGCCCGTGACGACGACAAATACAACTACCGTTACCGCGGTGGTGAATCGTACCGAGACGTCGTGATCCGACTCGAGCCCATCATTATGGAGCTCGAGCGTAGTGAAGACATCCTCATTGTTACTCACCAGGCGGTCTTACGATGCATTTATGCCTACTTTATGAAGAAAAATCAAGCCAAGAGTCCCTGGATGAACGTTCCCCTCCACACTCTCATCAAACTGACGCCGCGCGCATACGGAACCGATGAGGAGAGGTACGAGGCCAATATCCCGGCTGTCAGCACTTGGCGGGGCAAGGGCAGCACAGCCAAGCATGAAAACCCGGCTCCTGAGAGCCTGTAGGGCCGGCCAAGGGGTCCTTGAGTGGGACTTTACGAGGCTCTGCTACGTTATAGGATTTACCTTTATGAGGGCATGACTTGCTTCTTGCGTTGAACTCTGGAATTTCGAAAAGGGTTGCTATGGGCAGGATGTAGGAAATTAGATTCTGAACTGTGGCTATGTGACAAGGGAAGGCGAAATATTGATGGACGAGAAAAGATGACTTTGGGATCATTCAGTTCGTCACGAAGAGCCTTGTGGCGTCCGGATGGCGCTGTACATTGATGGCGGACTTTGACAAATGCCGGTCAGCTAGATATTGAGATTGATCTAGCTTTGACATGATCTGGCAATAAACCACTCGACTAAACAAGCTTGCATCGACGAGTGTCGGGGGTGAAGATGACGGGTCTGTTTTAGGCGCCTTGTTTCTTCAACCCATTGCATTTTCCCCAACAATCTCCGCATCTCGGTTCCATCACATGTCCCACCATACTCTCATGCGGACGATCAATGAAGCAGTGTCTAAGTCATGTGCATCTTTGAGAACAGGTAGCACTAGACGCCCTGCTCCGGTGGGAAGTGGGCAATGGTGCGACAGAGGAAGGTGACGGAGGCCTGTCGAGCACCGGTCAGCGTATGCGTGATGTCAAATCGGGTGATGAAACAGATATGCGGGCGCATACCTGGGGATGTGGCCCAGCATTTCAGATCATCTCATGCCAAGGCAAAGCCTGATTCATTGCCTGTTCCCATCGATCTCTCAGTTCAGAGTTGCATCCGAGGAGTGGGTCGTGTGGAGTTCGGGGTCGACTGTGTGGTGGAACCGAGCCGGAGGAGTGGGTGACGATCCTAACGAACCTCCGCCAAACCATCGGTCTGTGATTGGAGAAACCATAGTCACCAACTCTCAACTGACAGACCTGCAATGCAATACTTCGGCCAGCTCAAGCCAACGGGTGTTTTCCGGACAAGCCCCGGCTTCGGATTGAAAGTCGATTCTCGCCGGGCCCAACACAGCACCTGATTCAAGACGGCCTAGGAATAGAGGGTAGAATAGGGAGGAGGAGAGAGGGGTATCCACGATATGGGTAGGCTCTTTCACACCTTTTGTTTGGTCCACACCGTACCTGCTCTTCAGTCTCGGTAGGCATTACTCTCGTTGGATCTGCCCGTAGGGCCCAATACACTTGACAAAAAGCTCATTTCAACGTCACTTGGAGAACATCGTCGTGGGCTCCATGAAACCCGATGAGGTGATGAGAACTCTGTACACGCAGCTGGTTCGAGTCCCTTTATTGGCGTCTCCATGTCATTGAAATTGTCACGCCTCCCTTCTCGCACATGAAGGTGACCGGGTAACAGCATCCAAGGCCTTCTAAGCCCTCCCGTCTTAGGCGCCAGTTCATTCGAATGACCGGTTGCGCTCTGGCAAGGGACCAGAAGGTAGTCGTGATGAGTTGGCAAATGCCCATGGTAGCAGGCGCATTGACACGAGATGGCGCAACTGGTAGCTTTAACGATCTTCGCGATCAGGTCGGCCATCCACATTTCGATGTGGAGCTTGACAAGATATGCAAGCGGGTGGAAAAGAACATATCTACAAGTGGTGAATAGCCAAGATATCGAAGAGACGCTTTGGTACTTACAAGAAAGTGTTAGTTAACGACATCATCGCGATGATCAAGATCTGATAGCGTCAGTGGTAGCTGTTGCTTTCTGCAAGGAAGACTCACATCCATGCTCATCGAAATTAAAATCATAAATAGATTGAAGCGATAGAGGAGGACATACTTCTTGAGGCCGTATTTGACGAGGGAAAACCGGACCAGGTAGATAAAGTATAGGTTGAGTCCCAAGTCAACAAGCGCGAAGAGAGCCTTCTCCGTCCGGTCCCAGACGTTGTTAACACGTTGCCACCTGTCGCTAATTTGTAGCCTCGCAGGGATCCAAACGCAGAAAACGGAGATGTTGATTAGCGCAAGGAAGACGAAGACCCCCCATTTGAGTCGACGTGCAACATCTGGGGATACGCTGAGTAAGGAAATGCGGTTGATGATAATCTGCATGATGCAGTGAACCTGAAAGACCCAGAGAACAACTGGCAGAGATTAGTGATGGAATGATCGAAAGACGACAAGGCTACTTACGAAGGAAGAAGAAGAACTCGAAGCTGTTGTTTCAAGTCAACAATCAAACTCTATGGGGCCATAAACCGCAGGAATACCTACCTCGGTTGAATAGTTAGGGAGACGTAACCCCAACCAAGGCCACCCCCTATGGTGCTGGCAATCAATTCGAGCCATATCATCACCATGTAGGTCGTGATCCTTCGTGCCCGTTTGTATTGCTGGTACGTCTGAGTGCCCGCCCTAACAATGCCAAAGATGCTGAACCCAAGAGAAAGACCCCAGACGACGCTTATTACAGCAAAATCATGGCAGGTCGGTGTATTGCTCACGAACCAAGGTGGAATAAGCGTACCCGTCATTGTTTCATAGCGTTAATAGGGAGATGGAATATGCAGGTGGGATAAGGTGGGAGCGTTTGCCATAGAAGCGGCGATTTACTGACGGCGGTCTCGTGCATTTTGTACGGGTCGGTGAGCTGCATCGTCAAGAGACTCCGAGCAAGTCATTCGTGTAAGGGAGCGAGTGTTGAGATGGGCAAAACCTTATTCCCTAGGTCTGCTCTGGGTGGCGTCACTGAGACCGTTGGCATCCAATGAGCCATGGGAGTGGGGGGTGGATGATTTTAGTGGCAGATCACTGGCGAGACGTTTCGAATTGCCACAGCCCGAGGCGATAGTGAGGAAGCGAATTGAATTGAGGCGTCAAGATACCGAGGCTCATGACCAAATACGGCTCCTGCAAGCGTATCGCGGTTGTTTCAGCCCTTCAAGTGCAGATAGCTGTCAGCCGGATCTTCGAAACTACGTAGAGAAGCCACTAGTTTGGGTTCCAGAAGAAAACGGGCTTAAATACCCGCTCGAGCATGAATCGCTCAAGCGGCGTCGATTGCAGCCCTCACTGGTCCGGACAACCAATTAACCAGGTCGTATGCCCTAGGATATTTCGGCTAACACATTCAGCCCGGAGTCCAGGTCCGGGGGGCAAGCAACGCAAGACTTTTGGTGTCTTAACTAATGACATTCGTCAAAGGGGGTTCAGTTGTTAAACCGAGTCCACGGATGCTGCCTTCGTCAGGGATGTTGTACCGTGCTCTAGGGTAGGCAGATATGCGAGGATGAATGGGGCATAACTGGATGCGGATGTATTTGATTCCATGCCTTCCATTCTGTAATGGAAGTTCATTCATTCATTTGGGCGACTAATCATTTGAGGCGATCCGCACCCGATACTCGGTTCGACATCCACTCCAACTTCAAGCCTCAACTTCTTGTAACTTCATGTAACTAACTATCTTAGTTTACTTACACGATCGCGCACTAGCTAATCACGCAGCTAATTCACACTGTTGCAGACTTGTTCGGATGCGCCCATTCACACAGCCTATAGCCGCCTTTGTTGTGTCTCGAACACGAAGCAAACTTGTGTTCATCTTGTAAATGACGATACACCATGCCAACATCAGCATAAATAACCAATCAAAACGGGAACGTTGGTTGTGATAGGCGTGCTTCATCCGGATCGAGCGATTCAAGCAAAAGGCTCTAATCTGATGCTTGGCAGATCGAAGTGCTTCAAGCTCACCTGAAGAGGCGCTACATCGCACAAGAAAGCCAAGTAGTGAAGGCCAACAGTTACTTACGAACCTCCCAGCAGGCTCTTCAATGCTCACTCTGGTGATACCACGATGGCTTCAGTGTGTGTGATACACTGGTTATCGCTCCTATATAAAGCCCGCCCACCACCCATCTCGCGACAATCTTCAAAATTAACGACTGGGAACACCTTCATCTTGTCGAGGTCTTGCCATAACACCTGAATGCCCAAAATGTCCTATTATTTTCAGCCCCCGATTTTCGCATCGTCTCAAGGGATACCAGGCGTCCAACCCATCGCAGCTGTGGTCCCTACCATCACCATCGCTCCCGTCGCGGCCCACCTCGTCTTTCCAACCTTGTCGCTCCAGTGGTTTTCTGCCCAAACCACTTTTGGAATTGCCCAGGAGCCCGGTCACACCAAGATCAAACTCAAGATCATCTTCTTCGGTCATCATCGACCTGGGTTCATGCCGGGCTTTTGGTGTGCCTCCACGAACGTCATCTTTGAGCATGCCCCGGACCGACAAATCGTCCTCGCGACGCTGTCTAACTGGGCTGCTCAGAATGGCCTGCCGAACCCGATTCACGCCGGCCAGGCAAGGATTTACATAGCAGAAAAGTCGCCTGCAACGATGAGCATCGTGCCGGGCGTGGGCCCTGTGCCGCCGTCGCAACTTTACAAGACGGTTGAGCTTGCGGCCAACCCACCCCCGCCCATCTTCAAAAGAGATTTGGAAAATATCCAGACTCTTAGACGCGGTGCATTCTTGGTTGTGAATATGGATATTCGTGACCTGTGTGCTTCCGCATCGCATAGGTGCAGTAACGAACTTTACCCAGAGTTGGTGAACAACGATGCCTCTAACAGTAGTCAAGAACTCCACCGCAGCAGTGATGACGGGCCATCTATAGCGGAGGGGAACTCGCAGCGGGAGTTTACTGAAGACTCGCAAAGGGATGATCTTCCTCCTCGTGATCCTTCGGCGCCTCGTTCGGGAACTCTCCCCCCTAGGAGTATATCTCTAACTCGTTACTCTCCTGTTTCTTCTCATTCCCATAGCGAAGAAGACCCTGAGATGCTATGTAAACAACAAGGCGAGCTGAGAGATGGTTCCAAACCCGAACAGGGGCCGCTACTTATAGATTTGGAAAGTGGCCAAGGGTCAGACTCGTGATTCTTCTCGGAGCTCTATGCCAATTTTTAATTTCCAAACCTTTACTTTTTTAGTTGCCTGATACGTGTCTATCTCACTGGTTTGATATGCCTCATTGATCTGTCTGTGATTCACCCTCATAGTCTCGTGCATACCGCTTATGGTCCTAATGCTAAACCGCTACTACAGATGCCCTGGAGTGATAAGAATGTGAAGACATGATGATCAACTCTGCCTGACCAAGCGCATTTACTAAGCACATTGCCATTTCGGGAGCCCGATCTTACGTCCCGAAGCGCAACCCCTCTATCTTCACAACACTCAAACATAACTTATGCTGACTTCCCACGAAGGCATATCCTCGAAGCCTGTCGGAAGCATCACGAGTCAACGCGGTTACGGTAGCCAACTATAACTAGCCACAGCCACCAGAACCATCACCATGGACCTCTGCATCACCGCACAAGAACCCTTCGCCTTCGAACCCCCCAACACCAAACCCTTCACCCCCATGCCAACCGCCACATCTTCCGCACCAACCACGCCCGTCATCCAAGTCCTAACCTTCGACCTCATCATCCACGACCCCCAAGCCGACTCCTCCCTAACCCACCCCTGGGACACCCCTAACGTGCCCTTGAGCATCCCCCTGACCACCACGCGCACCCAGCTCCTCGCCCTCCTGCGCACCCGTCTGCCCGCCAACAAGACTCGCAAGCTTCGCAAGCTCACGACCGCGACGCTCTACTGGACGTACAAGGGCGATATCCTCCCGCTGGGCGAGGACGAGAACGAGTGGCACTATCGGAATGCCATCACGAAGACGGATCTGCTGAGCAGGACGGAGCTGGAATGGTATCTCTTGAAGGAGATGATGGCTAGCTCCGAAGGGGCCTTGCGGTGTTATCTGGGGATCAGGGGGGAGGAGGAGGGAGCGAAGAAGACGGGTTGGTGGTTTGGAAGTTCCTCTTGACGCTGGAGGATTGTAGGCCGTTTGAGAAGCGTTTCAATCTCATCGATATCTGGGATTATGAGGCGATCGAGGGTGTGACAGCCTAGTTGGGCATATTGCGAGGAACTCAAGGAGGAAGAGGCATTGGAACTATCAGAAGGATGGAAAGGTGGATTGGAACGACCGGCTGGAAACGTGGCAGAAGTATGAAAGACATTGCTCACATATCTACAGTAAGATACTTCACCTCGATCATTATCTTATACGAAACCCCAAGAACCAATCGAGTGAAATGCTGCTCTTCGAGAGTTCCACCATGAAATCGCCTTATGCTAGCCTTAAGTCCATGCTGCCATCCCACCTCCAAAGTCAAACATACACAAAAACCAAGGTATAGATAAGCTTGCAAGACACCCTGATATCCTCGCGCCAACCATTCAACAATCAAACATTGAAAAAAGGACAAAATAAAAAATAACAGTCCCCTCTTGTTGCAGTTCTTGTCGCTTTTAAGCCGCGCTCTCCCCTTTCAGCGTGGTAGAACTCCTCTCCCCTATCGCTTCATATGCCTTCCTGTCAACATGCTTGCGTGAAGGACTTGAAATGATAGCATAAAACAAAAAACAAATCAGGGCTTCCGACGCCGATCCGGGCCATGTGCCTTGTAGTCGTACACGAGTTAACTAAACTCCATTACCCAATTAGAATTGTCCTTCGTCTCCTTCCTAGGAACCGGTGTGCTTGCGTCTTCCGAATCGGCATCGTCAACTGCTGCAGAATGGCTGCCGCCCTGGCGCATTGGGCAGCGAGTTGAAACCCGAGTTGAAACCAGTTGAAGTAGACCTACAATTTCCCGAGCTTCTCGCCGATTCCATCCGCGTGCGCCTTGAAGACCACAGTCTCAGGGACCTTCTCTGTCTCCTGCGTCAAGCATCGAGCCCGAGGAATCATGTGCCCCATGAGTCAGCCAACGCCTAATGCTATCCGTTCTCCTTTCCAAATGCCAGTGCCTGCGCGCAATCCAAACAGGCATAAGATGACGCCACGCTGCATGATGGGCAGCCTCAAAGGTATCGGCCAAGGTGTGCCCTAAACCCGCGGAAGTAGTCCAAGACAACTCAAATCAGGGCTGCCCAGATAACCAAACACCTTTTAAACCGTCTAAGCTGGGTTGCCCTTGACTCTCTTGGGCATTCGCGGCGTTGGAGGCTTCGTCGCACGCGTCATTCCGTTCACGGTTGAGCCAGGTGTCGGTGCTCCTGGCCCGTCGTCCTCCATCTTGACTCCAGACGGTCGCCGTCGCTTGTTGGAAGCTGGTGAAGTGTTCGCACTGGGCCCGCTGGAGCTGGTTCCCTGCTGGCTCTGCTGTATCTGCATCCCTGGCGCTTGCATATGTCCCGCGGCAGGGCTGCCGATGTGCGGCGAGCCGGGCAGGTTCATATGCGCCGCGGCTGGGCTGGCACCCATGGGGAATTGGCCGAAGCTGGGTGTCCTAGGACCGCCCTGGGGCATTGGTTGACCGTTTATCTGAGAGGGAGCGGCGTTGATGTTGGTCGATACGTATTGCTCTAATGCCGCATAAGGGCCTAGTCCCGGATTGGAGTGGGTGAAACCGAACAAGGGATTCATTTGCCCCATGACTTCGACGATCTGCAAGATGCCTGTTAGCGCCAACCGTACACCTGCATATGCACAACCGTAGTTCGTACCTCAAGAAACTGATGCACCGCCTCCGTCACCCCCTTGCTGTTGACAGCGGAGTCCGGCAGATCGACCAAAACCTCGGGCGGTTCCTTCTGAGGGGATTTCAGCTGCCGACTTTTGCCCTTCTTGGACATTTCGGGCGACTGCTTTCCATCCTGGGAGTTTGCCTTGTGCCACTCCTTCATCCACATGTGAGCGGGCTTGGCAGCGTCGATGACCTGCTTTCGAGAGATGTATTCATCGTGTCCCGTTGTCAGGAACTCAAAGAGCTCAATTTTTTGCTCGGCATCGAACTGTGCTCGAAGAGTACCGCTAGCGACGAGCTATGAATGGGTTAGTAACCACGCGACGCTAAGACTCCCGAGAACTTACATGTGAACCAGTTTCGAACCAGTAAACGAGGCTCGCCTTCGAGTTCTCAATGCAATGGCAGTCCCCGGGCAACGGTCGGTCGGTAACACCCTTGTCCATAATCAATTGCATGTTTCTGACACCGCTGCCAAAATGGGTGTGGAAATATCGGGCAATGGCAGGATACGCGATTTCGTATTGCTTGTCGGTCGTGTCTTCAGCGTCGCTGATGTGCAGAGAATGTCGGAAGACGCCGTTTGGAGAGAAGAAGCGATTCACGAAAGAGTTCCAATAAGAGAGATCATCCTTGCCGCGAGAGCCCTATCATCAATTTGTTAGCATGCGCAACGCTAGAATCCCCCGACGACGGCTGAACGTACCGGAAACCCACTCAGATGTTCGCCGAACTGCATGAGCTTCAGCAAGCATTGTCCTTTCAATCCTTCTCTCCGTTGCTGCTGCATAATAGTGTTCGTGAGGGCCATTTGCTGAGCAGCGGCGTTCATCTGTGAAGGCTGGGGCTGAGGCTGGGGTTGAGGCTGGGGTTGAGGGGGCTGCGGTTGGGGCTGGCCTGGAGGTGCTTGGGTTGGTTGAGCGGGAGTTGAGTTGGGGGTCTGGGCTGGAGTTTGCGGTCCTGTTGGAGCAGGTGTGCCGGCTTGCGATCCCTGTTGTGGTGTCTGGCCGGGTTGCTGGCCAGGCGGCTGCGGTTGTGGCTGTGGTTGAGGCTGCGGCTGTCCTTGGGCCTGGGCCTGGGCCTGAGCCTGAGCTTGCTGTTGGGCCTGCTGCTGGGCCATCTGGTTCTGCAGAGTCGCAGCAAGCTGGTTTTGTTGCTGCATGTTGTTCATGCTCTGGGCGTTCATCGGCATAGGCTGCCCGGGGTTGTGGCCGGCTTGCATTTGCTGATTGTGGGCCGCCTGGGCCTGGGCCTGTTGTTGTTGCTGCTGTTGCTGTTGCTGCTGCTGCTGCTGCTGCTGCTGTTGCTGAAGAGCGAGCTGCTGAGCCATGATAGCCTGGGCCTGGGGATGCTGGTCCTGGTTCGTCAGTCTCCTATAGGCAGAAATGACCTGTCACAACTCACCGGCCCGAGCCTTCCAGCCTGCCGCAACTGATGGATCTGCTGCGGGCTAAGCTGGTTTAGCTGCATACCCATAGGCATATTAACGTTGGCCTGCATATTTGCCTGAAAGGCCTGCTGCGCCATTAACGCCTGCCTGGCCTGTTGGTGTTGGAGCAGCTGCTGCTGTTGCTGCCGCATCGCGGCGATCGCTTGCGGGTTATTGACTGCACGACTCAATTAGCTCGCGAGCAGAGGCGGTGACGAGACCGGTTGGAAAGCAGACGTACATTGGGTTTGCAATTGTTGTTGCTGGAACATTTGCTGCTGGGCAGGATTGAGGTGCTGTAGTGCATGAGCATTTGGGGCTGCACCCGGCGGCATACCGCCCATCAGGGCAGGATTTACTTGTCCTCCTGGAGCGGACACAGCCATGGGACCTCCAAACTGGTGAGGCATACCGCCGCCTGGGCCGCCGGGCTGGCCTGCGTTGTGAGGCATGCCAGGAGCCATGGGATGTCCGGCGACACCTGGGTGTCCCATGGCTGCTGGGTGCCCTGTGAAGTTAGGGCCCATGCTCGTTGCCATCATTGTCGGAACTGGGTGCCGATTTTCCACGGCGTGGATGTCGACGAGTGTCTTGAAACACTATCGCATGCGCATCCGTTGTGGGAAGAGAGGTGGTGGTCGGATAGCCGGTGAATTGGCACCGGGGGCGGCGGTGGCTCGCTATCCTTTTTCGCGTGTCGCGACGGGGCGGGCGAGGATGCGATAACGTTGGGTGCAGCCGAAGGAAAGTCGCGCGAGGGTCGTAAAAAAATAACGATGAAGCCAATACAATCACAAGGAGATTCGAGAGGAGTCGCAGTGTCGACGAGTCATGGGCGATCGAGAAGGGGATTCAGCAAGTGGTGTGGTTTGCGATATGGGACAAAGGTCGCCGGATGGGGGGCAGACTTTAGGAGACGGCGGTAGGCGAATGAGGTGACGATGGGGCGAGCCGCACGTCACGGGACTCTCAGGAAACGGACGTCGACTGACGGCGGACGCGACGTGAAGCTGTCGACTGGCGAAGGGAGGAGCGAGCGAAGAGAAACAGAGCCGGCGAGCAATGGCCGTGTGCGAGTGCGCAGGGACGTTTTTCTGCAAAGGAGAGAGTCTATCAGGAGAGATAGATATGCGAGCGCACTCCAACAGAGGCGTAGTAGGTGCGATGTCACCGGAGATGATCCGCTCGCAGCGCAGGTCGGGGAATGACTGGGGCGCTGTGGACACAGGCGCTCCGACGTGGAAAAAGGGCTGGCAAATTTCCCTCTCACACGCTGTTAGCCAACTGACAAAGCAATGCGATGCCTGGAGCCCGACGGCGGACAGTCAGTCGATGGGAGAGGGGGGGGAAGAGGGACTGGAGACAATTGGAGGCCAACAATGGGGGAAGAAGAAAAAAAAGTCACCAACCCTGCCCTCTCAGGTGCTTGGCTCGAGGGCACACTGAACCGTTCCTTGCCTTGGCCTGAACCTGACTAGGAACAGAATGAGACGGGCGAGAGAGAGACGGGACAAGGAACTGGGCTGGGAGACGGGGCGTTGGCTTTGCCTTGGGTTTGGGCGCGACCAGAGGGACGGGAACGTCGCTCGCTGTAAGAGGACGGCTCAGCAGGGCTGTGGAACAAGGTGGAGCCGTATGCCTCTATCCCATGGTCGATCCGGGCTCGGAGATTAAATCTGCCGATCCCATATGCCCGCTGATTGGTCCGCCTTCCGCTATCAAACGCAGGATAGCACTTTGTCGCTGTCAGAAAAAATGGGCGGGTCGTCGTCATTGGCTTCTCAATATTCTTCAAACGCGGTGCCTCAACTTGACCCACTTGCAACGTGATGCGCTCTGTGCCCAGACGCGATCCTCCTGAATATTGATGCTCTGGCTCGAATCTGCTCAAAAACGAGTGAAAATCCTGCTCCCACGAGATTCGCGACTCTATCGCTGACTTTTTTGCGAGCCACTCAGGTCCCTGGCCGCCGAGTCAGCAAACGAACTTAAAGCTCAGTGATCCGCGGCCCTGGATCGGCACTCGGGGAGCTGAGACATTATGCATCTATCGCATCACGGCATTGACCTTAGCGTCGGGGGCTAGTGCTACACGTGCTATCTGCAAGCCAAGAATCACATGATCTATGTACAGTGCCATCACCAGGAAAAATTTGCTTGCACTGTCTTACAATATATTCGTTCGTGAAGAGCCGCAACAGCTTCATTCTTCCAGCATCACTCCCGATACACCCTCTCCGCTCCGTCCGCGTCTTACCACCACGACTCTGCCGCGCCGGATATGAAGGCTGCTTCAAAATTGTGACGGCCACTTTTCGACTGCTTACTGGCATCCTGGGGTGAGACTCGAGCGGATCAGGAGGTGGTTTCGGTTTGATGCTTCACCGGCTTGCGATGCATAAGCCAAGCCAATGGTAAGGATGCTTCCCCTTACTACCACATGTCCCTCCCTCATCCTGAATGATGACACTTTTTAACAAGTCTTCTTTTCCCAACTGAATCGACCATGAAGAAATTCAGTCTGTTCGGGCTTCGGCCTGTTACTTGCCAGTATCACTGTCTGACGACACATCACGCCCTCACTTGGATGCGAATACCATCAAGGTGTCAACATTGCTAACATGCTTGTTGTCAGATAATCGCGATTTGCTACAGTTTGCCTTGCCTCCGACTAATGCGCCGCAGGTCACTGGGATTGTTATTTTCGAAATTGTAAGTCGCATTTTTTTTTTCTGTCGGCACAAGCACCATGTTTCTCATGATGAAAATTTCCTCAACAATTCGCAGTTTCCAGTGAGTCCAGATCGAGCCTTTTCTTGGACAGATGAGGTTAATTCTTCCTTGGATGTCTGATCGAGAACAATGTCCTTCGCCTGTTATTTTGATGTCTTTGCAAACAAGAAGCTGACCAAGTCAAAGATTTAGGTTCCATCGTCGTCATAGGTAGTGATTTATGATTAATGTCTATTAATAAAAGCCTTCACTGTAGATGATTTTTCCCTTTATGATAATGATAGGTCTCTGGCCGTGAATCTGACTGGATTTATCTTGTAGAACAACAAGTCCCATGACTTTGATGTATATGCGTGGCTCCTAATACACGATTTATTGATTTTCGTTCTCAGACTATGTTAAGCTGAAGGCAGTAGTGTTGTGCTGTCAGCTCTATCGTGGCAGTCGACGATAGGTAGCTTAGTTGTTCAATCTCACGAAGTAGATTAATCTTAAAATGAACAGTGCTATTCATAAGCTGTTGCCTTTCCCAGCGCCATTCGCTAACCCAACAACCATCCCAACGTGCCCATGATCATTACTCTGATCCCAAACTCCCACATAAACCACCTACGAAACCCTCACCTCCTCCCTAGTATCCTCCCTCCTCACCCTCGCACCGACAAGCCCCCTCCTGTTCCTCCCCGTCCTTCCCCTACCAAGCCAGTTCAGCTTTAGCATCTTGCACAGCTCCACTACCTTTCTCCCTCCTTCATCGTCTGCCTCCACGGCTCCCACACTCGCTAACACGCTCATACATTGCAACATCCGTCCCACCATGTCGGTAACCTGCTTGGAGTCCTCGACGTTCTGCTCGCGCACGCTTCCCAGCGCGGATGGCGTAAAGGGACGGAGGCCGTCTGCAGAGGCGTGCGAGCCAAAGGAGACGTTGCTAATGGCTCGACTGCGGCCGCCGGCCGAGCCGTCGCCGAGAAGGGTGGTGCTGGTAGAGTTATAAGAAGCAACCGAGGGGTCGAGGGACATGGCGGTTCCGGGCCGGTTGAGGGATGTGAAGGATTCGGAGGGGGAGGTGGAGAGTGTGAGAGGGTCGGGGCTTGGCGATGCGAGAGCCATGGATGCAAGAGATGATGGAAGGAACTCGAGAGAGAGGCGGGAGAAGATAGTCTTCAGGGTTTCATAGCGGGGGAGGATGACGATATCGCGGTAAGCGATGAGCACAAGGCGTCTGACATCGAGGACCGTCGCAGCTGGCGTGACTCGTGCAGCCTTGTCGACTGAAGAAGTGGACAAAATGCCTCCCCAGAAGTCGCGAGACTGCTCTCCAGTCATGATAGTCCCGCATCCAGAGACCTCTAGATCTAGAGGTAAGAAGACAGCTTGGATGTACGGCAGGATAGAGGTGAAAGTGAACATCCAGAGCTCCACCAGCGTGGGGATGAAGCGCTCCTCGGGTGTCTTGCGGAGCGTTCGATCAAGCGACAAGAAACCAGTGGTGAGCAGATCTCGCAAATCCTCGAGCATGGTGTTCGGGGATCGTTTGTGTATACACCATTTGATGTGCATCTGAACGACACGGTTGAAGTCCTCTACCGGCAGACGAAGATCCTCGCCTTCAAATATGACCAGCAATTTGGCCTTGAGATACGGCCAAGCATCGTCGAGAGACATGTGATTGTGAAGGCCCAGTTTGATAGGGTCCACGGGATCGTACATGCTTGACTGCTGTGACAGCGATGGCAAACTACTTGGACCAGGCCATTCGCTCTGCAGGCTGAAGCTCGACTCACTTTCGAGACGAGTCTCTGACCGCTCGCCCAACTTCTTGTCCTTCTTCGTCTTGAACCCGGTCGAATTTGGTCCCGGACTCGCTGGGATGTTGAAGTTGTACAGGGGATTCGGGGCACTTGGATCCGTAGGCCTGGAATTGCTCGCCGCTGATGATAGGGGCAGGTGATACTCGTCCTTGAGCTTGTGCTTCTGTCGCGACAAAAAGTGATGTTTCTTCTCTTTCTCTTTGCCCTTCTCCTCAAATGAGGTCTCGATTGGCCGTATAGTCGCTGAGCTCGAGTTGTTCAAACTATACATTGGCTGACTACTCGAGTCGACCAAGCTTGTCGTGCTGAAATTCCCACGTTGCAAAGCAGACAATGCTGAGCCGATCTTTCCTGGACTAGGTAGAGGCTTGTCCTTGGTCTCCCCTTTGGTGCTGATCTTGCCAGGGCGTGAAAAAAGCTTGACTTTCGACTTTTCCGACTTGATCGGTTTCTCAGATGCGGGTGGTGGAGGTGGCGGGGGACCCTGAGGCTGGGCATAGGGCTGGGGCGATGTAGTGTGCTGTCCGCTCGGCGAGCTATGTCCCGATCTCGGAAACACGACGTTTGCTGCCGCGGTCGCTGCAGAGGAATGCTGATACTGGCTGCCGAATCGATCGTTGTGTCCGTGACCGTTATAGTTCCCATGACCCCCAAAGCCACTATCCCGCGGCGCACTCGCCTCTGTCAGGCTCAACATGGGCGGACTCACAGGCCCCTTTTGTCCACTCCCTCTCCTGGCACCATCGTTGCCCTCTCCAGGAAATGGAACTGTCTGCGATCTCTGCCGTGCGTGATTTTGATGCGACATGACTGCCGCCTGAGCAGCAATTTGGCTCGCCGACAACGCCGCAGCCGATGCAGCCTGAGCGCCCGCATGGCTCATGCCAATATGCGACAAATTCGAGGTGCTTGTAGACGGCAGCGTCGAGTCAAAGAGGCCCTGCGAATTGGAATGTTTCCTTGCATGGCCGCTTCTCGTTATCGGCGACGAAGCGCCTTGCGTCACCGATCTCACCGCCGCAGGCCGGGAGTAGTTGGAGTGCAAGCTCGCATTGCTGCCATTGGTATGCGCCGTGAACTGGGTGTAGATGGGCGTGATAGGACTGTTGGATGAGCCGTGTGGTTGCCGCGACTTGGTGATGTGAAGCGAGGAGGGAACGCTGTCTTCGCTGTCGGAAGTTTCGACACGGCGGAGAGCGGGACGGGTAGGAGGTGGTATTGGCTGAGAGGCTGAGATCGCGGGGAGGGGAGAGAAACTGCCAGGACCCCGGGGTGGTTGAGGTCGTCCTGGTTGCATTTTGGAGTCAATGTTTGGGGGCGTCACATCTTGTCATGGAGAAGTGAAGAATTCTGCAGCGACGATCGGTAAGTAAGCGTGGGTGCGATGTTCGCTCAGAAGCTTGGCGATGTTGGTGAGCCAGGAGAAATACGATGCCGACTTGCAAGTTACAGACGTTGAAGATGTTTTGGAGACGGGATAACGGTTGCAGTCCGACGAGCCGCATGGCAGTGGCTTATCGCTTATCGGGCATGCATGCGCCACGTTCGCTGCCACACCAACGGACCCCGCGCTCTGTGAACTTCAACCCCGCCAACCTACACCTCGAATCCATGACAGCCCAGGAGAATCCTCAAACCTTCGAATTGCAACCCTCAAAGCGACGACGGATCGACGCACCCGAAATGTCAAACTCCAGGCTCACGGCTGCCTACAATGCTCCCAACAACGAGCCCTTCACCCTTGCCCATTCTCTCCCCACCGCGCAATCCTCCTCCACAGCCGATAAAACGCAATTTCTCATTGCTCTCCGCGGCGCTATTGGTGCGACGCAGGAACAAGTAAATAAGGAGTTGACGGCACGGATGGAAGAAGACAAGGTCCGTGATGCCAAGCCAGGCGTGGATGACGTGAAGGAGGAGGAGAACTATGGAGAAGAGGTGCAGGAAGAGGACTGAAAAGTGTTGGAAGCAGAGGTGAAAACGAGAACGTCAGGGTATATATACTGGCCTGGGTATTTTCTAAACTACGTCGACACTCCGATCCAAACCCCTAGATCATATGGACATTCGAGTTGGGCTCTCAAGGAAGAAAGACAATGGTCAACGCCACACACGAATACACGTCTAGAACCCTCTCCCCCAACTCGGCACCCTCGCTACATCCCCCTTGCCCCCTGTTGCCCTATTCAAACAACCATAATGTACCACCGTGTTGTCTGGTAACACTGCTACCACACTTCCGCCAATCCTCATACCGCCGCCTAGCTTCTTGTGGCATACAAAGCAATGTCGTTCTTCGGTGATGGCGACGTGCCTATTACGCCCGCCTTGGCCACCAGGGACGCCGTCGCCGAGATGAAGTCGCGCTGCGATGGAGATCTCCTCTGCTTTCCGCAGGCCGGCTATGATACGGGACTCGTTGACGAGGCTGTTGGCGGAACGGATGCGCCCCCGGAAGTAGGACTCAAGAGATCTGACGGGGAGATCATCGGGGATGAGGCCGAGCGTGGATGTTGCGGGGAGGCGGGAGCCATGTTTGGATAGAAGGTCGAGAGCAGGCTCAAGATTTGGTTTGTTTGGTGGCGCCGGTTGCAGGTATAGTGATAGAAGTGTGTGGTAAATGGATGGCGTGGTATCTTCCGGATCTTCGGTAGAGTCATCGGCGCGCGTTTGTGAGGGCAATGGCGTGTCTTGTGACTTGTGTACCCGGTTGCAGTAACTATGAGGGTTAGTGGAAGCAGTCTTACAATCGTGGCGACACATACTCTTCAGCCTTGCTGTAATCCTTCATCTTGAAAACGTAAATCTCCAACGCCTGCTTGTGTTGGCCCATGTTGAACAGCACAACTGCTTGAGCCTCGTAGAATGCTGGGTCTGTAGCACAATTAGTCTCGCGTTTCAGCTAGTCCTTGCCTTTTCTTACCGTCCCGCGGAATCATCGTGAACGCCTTGCTCAAGCTGTACACTTGTCGCGACTCCCTTAAGAACTTAACGAACCGCTCCATCAAGTCATCCCAGCTCTCCCCTCGTTCCATCTGGTTTAGGTTCTTGACATAAAGCTCCACCAGGCGATTATGCAGATCGGGGGTCATGTCGTCTAGTTCGTTGATAATGTGCTCAAGGTATCTGCCTTCTAGTTCCGTGTCGATATCGTGTAGGAAAGCCACCACTTTTTCGCTTGGCAGTGACTCCGCGTTCTCGGTATCTCCGATAAAAATCTCTATGGCATGATCGGGGTTGGCCCTTAAGGTCCATTCTGCGTGCTCAAAAATGAGATCAATCTCTGACGCTGGGAGGTTTTCAAGGTACTGAATCGTACGATCTGGCCCATGGAGGGTTGGCGCATTCCCGTCCGGCTCTTTCGCAGATCCAAACCTCCGAAGCAATCCCAAGGCCTCCTTATGCAGCTTTTTCCCGTAGAAAAAGTCAACCAACTCCGTGTAACGGTTATTTTCTAGCAGCTTCTCGTTAACTACATCTGGGTCGCAGAAATTGTGGATTCGGAACAAGGACCCGGCCAAGGTTGGCTGAGAATACATGTATGTACGGAATAGCGTGGTGTCCACAAGCCTGAATGTCGCTTGCAGTTCTTCCTCC
Organism: Microcera coccophila; assembly: GCA_024112705.1. Taxonomy (NCBI): domain Eukaryota; kingdom Fungi; phylum Ascomycota; class Sordariomycetes; order Hypocreales; family Nectriaceae; genus Microcera; species Microcera coccophila. The sequence continues at coordinate 36,688 of JAMYIC010001247.1, forward strand.
TGCTTCTTTTCCGAATCATTTAGAGTCGTCCTGAGGATCTGCTCGGCTAATTCTTCCGTAGAGCCATTCTTGTCGTGTTGCGGCCTGAGATTTCCGGTTTCTGGATCAATCACTCGTTGTAGCCGCGATCGAGATCCGGCGAGGAAGCTGTTCAGCTCCAACACCGCATTCATTAGCTCCTTATCCGACAGTGGTTTGTCGTCTGTAGGGGATGACTCTCTGACGCTCGCCTCATCAGCATCATCGGTCTCCTTCTTTGAAATTATTGACGCGTTGTCTGGTTGTGCCTTCTTGTGACCACCAACCATAAACATCTTTGCGAATCCTCCGCTGTGAGATTTCTGAGGCGACGAAGGTTCTGCGCTTCCATCCGGGGTGGTTGGACGGGTTCCGTTTTTCTTCGGTGAACCTGGTTCTCCCCCCGTCTTCTCCTCCTTGTGGTCCTTCCAGCCCGAAAAGTCTCCGGCGATCTGCGGAGGGAAAAGCTTGAGAACCCTCTCGAGAGGCGCGTGGACTTCGTCCTCGTTAAATAGATCCATAGACTGCCGAAACTTTTTCATCTTAAAAAGCATCTCTGCCTTTAACATCTTGACCTCGCGTAAAGTCTCCGTCTTGTTCCTAAGCAGGGCGTCTTCCAACATTTCAAGGATGCTGATTGCCTCGTCAAATAGCTCAGCATCGACCAGCTCCTGGACTTGAGAATCATAATCTGTCGCTCCCATCTTCCAGACACATCGGTCGCTTGATATGTGGAACCCTTTACCAGCATGCGCCAAGCTCACGGTCGGTGGGGGAAAGTGTAGTTGTGCCGCGCCCGGAAGTGAGAGGTTCTGAAGAAGAGCTAGCGTGCTCGGATTCCTGACCTCCAGAGCGCCTTTCGAAGGAGGCTGCAAAGCCAGGATATAGGGATACGAATAGCCTATCGACTCTGGCGCCGAACCCCAGGGAACTTGCTTCTTTTCCAGGGGCTTTCCTTCGTCGTTGATGAACAACGTGTTGATGTCCTTCGCAAGCAATATCTCCCCTTCCCCCAGCCTCGCCGCCAGCGGTTTGGGCATATATCCTCCGAGACCCATATAACCCATACTCGCACTGCTCATGGCGCCAAATCGACTCGCCTGACCTGTCGCTGGCCCAGAGCCCGGGCTTACAATTTCTTCAATATCGCTGGTAACCACGTTGACCATGACGTACCCTCCATTCATGCCACAAACCAGCTTGGTTGCACTCGCCCATGTCAGGCATCGAATCGTCTCGGAGAGTGTAATCTCGTTCACTTCTTCTGCCAACTCGCTCTCGTGCCAACTCCATAGCAATAGCCGCCTCTTCACAGCAACCGCAAGTCGACTAATAATCTCGGGAATGCCTGTATCTGGATCCTTAACGATATTGGACGTCACCGCAAAGCACGATGCGTTCTTTGTTCGGGTCAAGGTCTCGACGAGATCATATGTCTGAAGGTCGTGGAATGAAACGTGGTAGTTGGACAGTGAGACGATGGTGTTGGCTTCTTTAATGATGGCTAACTGCTCGATGGCGCGTGTCGAGAACTTTTCCAGCTCGCGCATCAAGCTCGTCGGGTTTCTAGATCTAGAGGGAATGCGATCGCCGTTGACTGGAGATATCGAAGTTGCGGCATCGGCAGGAGGAGCTCCGTCGTGGGTTGGTTCGGGAGCTTCATTGAGACGGTAGACTCGAAGGGCGCCGTTATTAAGGCCCACGAAGATACGATCACCTATGCCGGTCAGACAAATTACGCTCTTAAGAAAAGATCCAACGGCGACAGCTGTACCATGGGCTAGAATAGTCTCAATTTTTGACTTGGTCCGTTGTTGCAACTCGATGATGGGGCGGGCTGTGAAGGCGGAGAGCATGGCGCCGGCCAGCTCGAAGCTGATTCTATCACCTAAAATCGAACCGCATGAGAGAAGTCAATCAGAAGACCATCACAAGCCGTCAGAAGACGATAAAGTCTAGCGTAAAGTAGTCGCTCAAGTTCTTGGTGTTTGTATTTGGAGAGTGGCGGGAGGAGGGTCGTTGGGGTATCGGTTCCAGGAACGCGCCTCGGCGGGACGCCGACATCAACGCTCATCGGAGCTCCCATCCCGTACGGAATACACAGTGCGGAAAGGACGGTGCGAATTAACATTGATACTTTCGTTTTTTCTTGCAACGTTCCGCGGCATCTGCCTCAGGTTGCCTCGCACAAGATATTTATGGAATACTCAAGCCATCCGTAGACTACTAAGTCTCCCCCGATCTATAATAACACTAGATATACGTCAAATTCAAAGATACAAATCCCGCAACGTGTACACCAGTATCGTCCCACGTCTCCAGTCTAGTCCAGGCCAGCAACCTGCATAATGCCGTATCCCAACGTGACTACTACAATAAGAGTCATGATACTGCTCGGCACACCTCGGCTGATGAAGTGCTTGACCTGCAAGTATCTCTGACCAAAGGCATCCTCCTTCATGATGGCAGCTGCACTCATTGTTAGCAACATCGAAACGCTAGGGCAGAGAGAACTTACTCATGTTGGGGAAGCCGCTTGTAGGCAAACCCATCGCTGCACTGCACATGAGAACACCGCCCATGACCAAAAGGTTGGGGCGAGGCGACTCCATGGCCACACCAACATCGTAAACAAGCGGCAAGAAAATCAGGGCGGCAACAGTGTGGCTAATGAAGGTTGCAATTACCAAGATCAGAGTCGAAAAAACAACCAGGACGCCATACAGACTCATGCCCTCAACGTTACGAGAGACGATCTCTGCCAGTGTGTGCAATAGACCAGATGACCGCACTGCCTTGCCGAGCGACAGCCCTCCCGCAGCAAGAATGATGATGGTCCATGGAAAGTTGTTGAAGTCCTCCTTCGTCAAGATACCAATTCCGAAAAAGAGCACAATGGGAATGATGGCGATGACACCCATGTCTCCAAAGACATTCTCAAGCTGGTGGCTCGCACACCATAGAGCGATCGTGGTGATACATACGATGGTCACAAACCATTGGAGGCTAGTGAACTTCTCTTTGACGGGGCGAATTGGAGCAATGGTGGTTCCCTTGCCAGGCTGAAAGCTCACAAGCAGGAGAAGCCAGATGAGGACGATGGAAATAGCACCGACAGGAATAACGATGAAGAACCACTGCAGCCAAGTCGGGGCTGGCTGCATGATGCCCATGGCGACAACGTTTTGAGGTGACGCGATAGGCGATAGCATACCACCCACGTTGGATGCCAATGCAATGCCAATAATTACCGCCTTAGACATGTTCGAGTCGGTGGGCAAAGTCCTCAACATCGGCTCAATGATGGAATAGCAAAGCACGGGGGCAGCGACGTTGCTGATGAGCATCGAAGCAAATGCAGCGACGAACATGTTTGCAATCAAGACCGTCTTCGGCTGGGTTCCAGCCTTGCTGAGAACAAGCGTCGCAAGTCTCTTGTCGATGGTGCACTTGGACAAAGCTGCGGCCAGGGTGAATCCACCCAGCAAGAGCATAATGACGGGAGTCCACATCGCTGCGAAGATGGCCGAAGTAGCGTCCTTCGAATTGAGCCGCCGTTGAGGCTGGTGCGGGGTTTCATCCCGAACGACTGTCAAGACAACGGACAGGAAGGGAATTAAAAGCGAAGTGACGAATAGTGGAATGGTCTGTAACGGATTAGTGCTAGTCCAGGGGATGGAGGATGCAAACTCACCTCAGTAGCCCAAAGCAAACTGACAAGAACAAGCATCGCCAAGCAGTTTTGCTGTTCAGCCTTTTCCATGATTGGGAGGAACAAGAGCAGGAAGAACACAGCCAGACAAATGATCAAGGTAAACACAGAGGAGCTGACCATCCATGGCGGGATGGTGATGGTCCCCAGGGGAGTGGGAATTCGTTTCTCTGTCGGGCCCTTGACATCATCGCCCTGCAGTCTCTTCGCCGAAGAAAGCTGATCTTGGCCGAGCAGCGATGGTCCCAGTCTCGCAGCCTCCGCCCTTCGCTCAATGCCGATCAGGTCTCTCCAAACGGTATTCCGCTCCCACACGACATGTTCTCTTAAGTGAGACCGCAGGTCTTTTCTGGCCAACTCTTCGTCCCCGTTGGTGACAACTTCGGTGTAGGCTTGTTCCATCTTCTGGATATTGGCCTCGATGGCTTTCTTAGCCTCCTGCTTGAATGGATAAGCCGACTCGACATGAGCCTGGATGTAGGCATGCTTCAATTCCTTGTCCAAGATCTTGTCAAACTTCTTCAGGACCTTGTTGAAACCAGTCCTGTTGAGTTGGAGGTAGGACTTGAGCTCGCAGAGCTGAACGTAGAGGCCAATGATGCGCTTCTTAACCATGATGCCGGACGACAACAGGCCAGACGAGAACATGAACGACTGCTCGCCGAATTCGTCGGCTGTGGTGCTGTGTCGTCGGAGAGAGCGCGCAACCTCGGACGAGCCATTGAGGTCGTTGTCCCAAGGGCGGAGACTACCCAGCGTCTTCCTTCGAGAGTTGCTGCCCCGCCTCCTCGTCAGACCAGTCGTCTCGTCCTCGTCGCTACCGCTCTCATCTTCGTTATCGGTGCTTCGGCTCCGCGGGCTTCGCGATCGGGTATCCCGACGCGGACGCGGCCCCTCGGAGGACACGCGATGTAGGTAGTTTGGCTCGTCGACAAAGGTGCCATTGCCGACGTCGCGAAGTAACGTCTCCACCTCCTCGAATAGCTCACCCTCCTTGGAAACATAGAACGAGCAGATCTTCTCCAATTCTATTCCGAGGGCCCTTGAGAAAACCTCCTCGGGATCCTCTTGTCCGATGAGGGGTCTCGATTCTGTGTCACCGGTGGAGCGAGTCTGGTGGACTGATTTTTCGAGCTGATAGATTCTACGCACAATTACGTCAGTGCGCCATCCCCTTGACGGTTGTCTGCATCTTGCGCAAATCGGAGAAAAAGGAACCTACAGCTTCTTGAGGTTGCTATATGCAATGTAATGGCTGCTCCAGTCAGGCACCGCATTGAACTGAATACTGTGTGAGAACTTCATCTCGTCTCGTTCCTCGAGCCAACGTCTCTTGCGATCTCGTTTTGTGTTCCTCCGGGATTCCCTCTCGTCAGCCTTTTCATCGGCGTCTTCGGCTTTGCGACGTCGAAAATCCTTATAATCGCAGAGCTCGTAGGCTTCAGCGTCGTCGCACAGCACGAAGCTCTCGTCGGTCAGCGGACTCTGGTCTCTCGTCGCGCTCGCGCTCCCTCCTCTTCCACCGGGGCCTGTCAAGAGTAGGTTTTCGCGATCGCGGTACGGCGCGATGTTATCAGTAGCAGCAGCAGCGCGGACAGAGCCAGGAATAGAGGAGGGATTGTCGTGGAGAGATGAAGGCGGAATGGTGGCGGGGATGCCTTGACCGGTTCGGCCGATATGCAGGAAGGGAAAATAAGAATTTATTAGGTTTTGTCAAAGTCTCCAGTTCGCATCCTCATCGGGAGACAGCGGCTCGCTGCTGAGTGGGTTGCCGATTGCCCAACCTTGAGGTCGCCCACCCCCGGTAACCTAGTTTAGTGTCGTCGTCCGCTCACCGATTCACCAATTGCCCGGCGCCGTGGAGGAGGACGAGGAGCTGGGGAGAAGAAGATGGAGGGTCACTGAGACAGACGCCCGGAGGACGGGAGCCTCATGAAGAAGCACGTTTTGCTAGCGAACAGTCTGATTAGTTGAGTTGAGCCGTCAAACTTGAACCACGAGACTCGTTTCCAGGAAGGGAATATTGCACGGGATGTCGGAGGGTGACCTAAAGTTAGCGATAACCGGCCCCCTTATGAGTGGATCTAGCGCCCTGAAGCGCTCGCGTCATTGCCTAGAGCTGAACGTCCCCTGGGGATCTCCAACGTGGCTTCATTCCAATCCTTCAGCTATAATTGGATCAAAGCTCGAGAATTAGAGAGAATTGAATTTCAAAGCATTACAATCTGCTGGTATCTCCGTCTATATTTTCGAAAGCCCCTCGCCCCTCTGCCCATGGAAATCAGTGCATCACGCCCAACTGGTTCCCCAGCATCTGCTGCAGAGCATTGATCCTGTATGTCTCACTCCGCTCCACCAACTCCTCGTGGCGTCCCTTTTCCACAACCTTTCCGCCCTCCACCACGAAGATGACATCGGCTTTTCTCACCGTGTGAAGACGGTGTGTGATTGCGATTACCGTGATGCCCCGTGCCACCTTCTCCAAACCTTCCTGCAACGCCCGCTCGCTTTCCGCGTCGAGCGCGCTCGTGCTCTCGTCCAGGAGCAGTAGCTTGGGTTTCCGCACGAGGGCTCGTGCGATAGCTAGACGCTGCCGCTGGCCTCCGGATAGTCGAGATCCGTTGGGGCCGCACTCGGTATCGTAGCCGTTGGGTAGCTCCTTGATCGTGTCATGGATGTTGGCCAAGCAGCAGGCCTCCTCGATCTCTTCGTCTGTCGCCTCGTGGTCCGGGGTAGAACCAAGAGCGACATTGAATCGGATCGTACCGTCGAATAGGGCACAGTCCTGGGGCACTACAGCGATGTCATTTCGAAACTCGGCACCCTCTCGTAAGCAGATATCCACGCCATTAATCTCCACCGTGCCGCTCGATGGTCGGTACATCCGTTGTACAAGAGACATGATCGTTGACTTGCCGGCTCCCGAAGGTCCTACGAGACCAACGAACTGGCCAGCCGAGATTGTAAATGACATTCCCGACAGGATTTGGATGTGAGGCCGGGCGGGATATGAAAACGCGACATTCTTGAAGACGACATTGGCACCCTTGCCCCCGTGGCTCTTTGAAGTCGACTCGGCATTGGCCTCAATATCCTTCTCACTGATGTCATGAGAGGTCGATGGGGCGATGGGCGCCTTGCTAGTCTTGTTCTTAGAGGACCCGATGTCGATCAGACTGAGGATCCGTGACGCTGCAGCTCTGGCCCGAGAGACTTCGGGAGCGAGACTGAACATCTGGCCCCAGAGCTGAGCGCTAACGAGCATCGACATGAGGATGATGAAGAATTCGGTCTGGGTCGCCTTGCCCTTGGTAATTTGGGTTGATCCCCACCAGTAAGCAAAGGCATATATCAAGTTCCCGGTGCTGTTCGCAATAGCGAGCCAAAAGTTAGCATACGCAGATGAGAGCGTAATTTCCTTTCGAGGAGCCTTGAGGGCGCGACGGTAGGACCCGATCACTTCCTCTTCGATTGAAAGTGAGGAGACAGTCTTGAAAGAGTTGACGGCTTCGACAGAAATGCCGACTGCACCGGCGAAAGCACCCGCATGCTTTCGCTCAAACTGTGACAGGGTCCGGAGCTGCATGATGCCTGAACCAAGCAAGATCGGGACAGTCACCAAGCAGACGATGGCGATCTTCCAGGCAATAATGTGCGACAGGATGATGGCAATCAGGAAGTTGACAATGATGGAAAAGACGGTTCCGACGATGGAGCCACTGAAGCCACCAACTGCTGCTGCATCAGTCGTGATGACGGAAAGAAGAGCAGTTGGAGTTCTCCCTTCCGATTGGTGCCAATCAAGCCCCTGTTGATGAAGGGAGCGGAAACAAAGAACTCGAATATCGTACAGGAGCTTCTCAGCAACAGTGCCAAACCCGGTCCAGCTGGCCATGTTGGCCAGAAGTTCAACACAGGCGACCATGAACCACATGCCTCCGAAGAATTTTCCAGCCCAAAGAATGTCCGAGGTGGGGTTGCACGGGCTGACCTTGTTGATAGTATTGCCAAAGATGAGACCGCCAGCTGAAAAGGTGGCACCGACGATAGTCGCTGCGAATAGGGAACCGGCAATGTAGATGATGTAGGGCCGAGCCATACGGGCAATGCTCCTGACGACGGTCCACGCAGACTTACTGGAGTCTAGAGCTGCGTCTTCTTCCGCAGCCTTCTCATCCTTCTCTGCTTGCTTAGCTTTTGGTTCGGCCTTGTCATCAACCTTTTCGATATCTCGAATCTTCTCTTCGATGATCGAGTCCTTTTCAGACTGGGTGGTCTCGCCGTCCTTGACAGTGCTGGTGACAGAGCCAACATCGTCATGTTGCTCTGCGGCAACCGTTTGGAGTCGGATCATACCGGCATAAGATCCATCCAATGCCATAAGCTCGAGGTGGGTGCCCTGCTCAATGATGTCGCCGTTGTTCATGACGATGATGTTGTCCGCGTTCTTGATGGTAGAAAGTCTGTGAGCGATGGCTATCACAGTTCGGTTCTTGGCAATAGACTCGACGGCCATCTGAATACGGTGCTCACTCGCAGAGTCAAGAGATGCCGTCGCCTCATCGAGGATGAGAATTTTAGGATCACGAATCAAAGCTCGAGCAAGAGCAATGCGCTGTCGTTGGCCGCCGCTCACGAGCTTGCCTCCAGTACCAACGTCTGTTCCATAACCGTACTCAAGCCTGTCAATGAATCCGGACACGTCAGCCAGCGCTGCGGCCTTCCGAACCAGGTCTACCAAATCGGCCATGTCTTGACCAAAGCTCTGAACCGCAACTTCTAACCTCTCTCCACTGCGGACTTTGGCAGCAAGCTCTGAGAGGCCAGTCCCAAGAATGGCAGCTCGAAATCGTTGATGATCAGGCTGTGGCGAGTTGAGAATTCCCAGAGCGATGTTCTCGACAATAGATCGCTCGAGCAACGAAGGTTCCTGTTGAACGAGACTCATATGGCTCCTCAAGTTCTTCACGTTAAAATCCTTAAGATTATGGCCATCCAGGGTAACAGTCCCTTCCGTAGGATCGTAAAGTCGTGAAGTCAAACCAGCAACAGTAGACTTGCCACTGCCGGATAGGCCAACAAGCGCAGTGTATCTCCCGGCTGGACATTGAAACGAGACACTCTTCAACACAGTGTGATGAGGACGGGAAGGGTAGGCGAAGGAAACGTTCGTGAACACCACGTCTCCCTTAACACTAGCTAGCTTCCTCCCCGCCTCCGAGCCCGAGTCGATGCTTGCCGGGCAGTCCATGTCTTCTCGCAGCTTTGTGAAAGATCCAGCAGCAGCACCCAGGAGGGGTAGCAAGGGTGCAATAGAGCCAAGGATAACGCAAGCTGAGAACTATGTTAGCGCAAGATGTCGCACGCTGGAGTTATCGACACATACCATCAACAAGGAGGAAAATGACCGTGTAGATTTCACCCAGGGTTGTTCCTTCACCGCCGTTCTCAGCAGTTGTAGCAATTTGCTTGCTTCCCTGCCAGAAGGAGAGAGCATTTGCAGAGTAAGCAATAAAGTACAATCCTCCGGCTTGGATGGCAGCCGTGAGAGCCTTCTTGATGCCCTGCTTTTGGGCACGCATCATTCTGGACGCAAAGATGGCCTCCAAACGAGGGCCGGCGCCAAAGGCCTGCACGACCGCAATATTAGAAAGGGTTTCTGTAGCGATTGAAGATGCCGAGGCAATGCTGTCTGACATGGCGCTTGAAAATTTCTGGGTAAAGCCGCTGGCGAGTCCAGCAAGCAACATAAAAGCAGGAATCAATGCAACCAACATAGCCGCAAGTTTTGTGTCTTTGATGAAGGCAACAACGTAGGCAGTGAGGAAGAATGATGTGCACGCCATGCAGATGCCGACCTTCTCTGAAGTGCCAGATTGCACAGCTTGAATATCAGCGTTGAGACGTGACGAAATCTCGCCGGCCTGGCGCTTATCGAAGAAAGTAGCATCCTGCTGAAGAACCGTTTTAAAGTAGCGATCCCGAAGGCGAGTTTCGAGGCGGCGGCTAAAGATGGACCAGCTCAGGATGTAGATGTAGATGAGAGCAAAGCTGATGATGGCGATATAGGTGAGCATGAGAACCTTCTTGTTGATGCCGTCCTGGATCTCATCGGGACTTTGAACTGAGGTCATGCCATCTGCGGCGCACGTGGCTGTATTGAGATCATCGACAAGTTGACCGAAGATGATACCCATCAGGGGAAACGGCACACCGGCTGCGATGGCTGTGATAGTGCCAACAACAAGCAAAACGTAATCGATCCAGGTTGGATTCGCGTAGAAGAGAAGCTGGAAGTAGGTAAAAAACTGTTGACGGCCCTACGGGTAGAGATGACGTATTAGCAATAGCCATTGCTCGATGTCCTATTTTCGACTCACCTTGGGTTTTTTCTCTTCCGCTAGCTGTGAAGACGCCAATGAGCGAGCTGGCGCAGTAGAACGCCCAGAGGCCCGTGAAGAAGGTCGTTCAACTGCGGCGATATCCGTTGCGACGGTAGCAGGAGGAGGCAAAGGTGCGGGCGCTGGCACTGGTACGGGTACCAGTCCTTCTTCGACCAGAGTTTCATGAGCGAATGTATCCTTCACCGGTGTATCATTCGCGGGGATCTCGCGGATCTGAACGTCGCTACTCGGAGCTCCTTGAGTTGCTGTTGAGTGTCCGATCTCGGGCGCCAAATCCGTTCCGATCGATTTCTTGGTTACAATTTCATTATCGGTTACGGAATCCGGCTCGTTCTTTCGATCATTTGTCACGATAGTCTCGCCGGCGGGAGCAGCTTTAGGCGGAATACTGGTCGTGGCAGGCGCATCATCGTTCGAGACGTTTTGGGCAGGAGCATCGTTAATGGCAGGGAGCGATTGCTCTTTCCTCTCGGATTCCGAAGCCATATCGCCTGTATTTTCTTTCCGGCAATGACCACAAAGCAACTCTTCACCTCATCAAGCATATAGCCCAGTTCATCAGGGTCCCAGCTTAAAGAGAGACGAAGAAAAACAAAGTCAACAACTGAAGTAGCATTAACGAAGCAGAAGAGTTACTAAGTCAGACTCAACGGTCATCAAACTCAATGCATTGCTGATCTCTTTCTCTTTGAGCCTTGGTACGCCGACAGAGACACCAAAGAGGGTGGAGAGAAGCAGACACAAAACGGACGCGGAGACGCCATGAGACACCGAACCAGCATCATGGCTCCAATGGAACGGAATCTCATCAATCTTCCAATCTGGTCGCTCCCCCACTGAGCCGAGGAAGCACCAAGGTTATGGCCCGACGGAACAGTGCCTTACAAATGGCCCGTTGATAGTACCGTACTAGCAGACACTGAGTGGACTGAAGCGCATCCAGTGAGTACGTACGCGTCCTCCTATCCCGGTACTTAATCAATCAATTCCCGTCCCGCCCACCCTAACGGCTCTAGTAGGGGCTCGAAGCGTAGGAGCGTGGGAGATGTTGAAGTCCCACGATGTACCCATGAAGTCTCAACACGAGCAGATACTAGGACGACACCCCGATGCGCTTCCACGTGCAATTTCTCACGAATACTTACACCCCTATCTTAATATGGCGGCGTAGAGGGCGTGGGCCCAAAAGAAACACGACACCAGGGTCGAAAGCTCCACCGCTCTCATGGAGACCTGAAGACTGCCACAAGAACGGTAACCGAGCTTCCATAAGCAGCCTTCGGGGGTAGTTCTCGAATGGCCGAAGACCGGGACCTAGCGCTCATGAGGGCTCTACGTTACCATGAGCGAGACAGGGGTACGTTTCAAGTGGGCCTCTCGGAAGCACGTACCTTCATGGCAAGGATGCTCGGATCAGATAATTTTTCTCGGCTCAAACAATCAGCCAACGGATCGTCACCTGGACCACCGAAATGAGCCAAACGCGCCAAAATGGCCAGGATCACGACAACATCATTTTGCAAGAAAATAACTCAAGCAAAACTACGTACCGCCAGACCCTCACTACATCCCACTAGCTGATATCTTTCGTCAGCTTATCTTCCTCTTTTGCAATGGAAGCCACCGAGCAAAGGAGCCCTACTGACGCTGGGTTACTCCAAGGGCCAAAAGCCGGTGACAAATATGGCCCTCCCTCCCCCGTTTTTTCTGTCCGGGGTGGGCCTCCCCTTCTCCGTCACTCTTCCACCGGACCATATGGAACGACGCACCCCGAGTGGAGTTTGCGGAATTTGTTCTTTTGTTGCTTGGCTTTTCGCATTTTCGGGAATTCGCCTGGTTTCGTGGCTGACGCGGGACGGATCTGATAACTTTAACTCCGCCTTGGGCATGTCACTGACCGGCGACTGGCAAGTAGCCCCTCCCATGCTCTGGCAGTCTACGCTACCCGAAGACGGAGCTGGAATGCATTTTTACCTAGCCGATCATGTCATTTGCCTGGTTTTCCTGATATCTTAGCAACTCAGGCGGTCGGATGCCCCGAGTCTTCGGTACTTCGTGGTGGGCTCGGATTCGCTCCTGGCCGATGGTCCTTTTTGTTCCTTGCTGAGGGTGTGCGTGTCTCTAGTATTTCGATTGTTAAGATTCCGAGGCTCTCTGTGACTCCTTTTGCTATTCCTTGCGTTGAACCGAAATACTTGTCGGCTATGCGCTTCGGCAACCGATCTCTTCGGCGTCTTCTCTGCGGCGTAAGACCAGCGTCTTGTCCATTCTCCATGACCACTTTCACCACCACCTCATGCCAGTAACTCCACACGTCTTGTTCCGACTCTTTGACTTCGGCAGAATAAGCGCAGGCCCCCACGTGTGTTCCATCTCATCTCGAACCACCAAACTCCGCACAATTTCGACTTCCATCCTCTGTCCTCCGTCCCCGTTGCCATACGTCTCCCTTTCCCCATCATCCCTCACCTTATCCGCCAGATCGATCACAGTAGCTTCCTCGTGGCCTGCATACTGCCATCCTTACAAGCTGCTCTCCACCCTCTCTGCTTTCGATATGGGCTCGCTCGTTAAAGCATCCCACCCCGTTCGTATCCTGATCGCCGGTGGCTGTTATGCTGGCCTCGCTACTGCAGCGAACCTGCTGGATCTTGCAGGCGGCCTGACACCCCGGCAGAGCGGAGAACCCTATCTCCATCACCCCGACTTGCCTAGATTCGATGTTGAGATTACTATTGTCGATGAGCGAGATGGATACTGTAAGACCTCATCATTTTAAATGCACGCCAAGGTAATGAGCTGAACATGCGAACAGACCACTTGATCGGCACGCCTTTAGCTTTCGCCGACTCTGCCTATGCTAACAAGGCTTGGGTTAAGCACACTGAGTTGCCTGGCTTCCAGTTTCCCAATGTGAATTTCATCCAGGGGAAGCTCACCAGCGTTGACGCAGCTGCCAAGACGGCCAGCATCTCCCACCACTTGACGGAAGAGAAGATCACCCACGAGTATGACTTCTTTGTCGCGGCCACAGGCCTTCGGCGTGCCTTTCCTGTCGTCCCTCAGTCTTTGACTCGAAAGCAATACCTTGGGGAGGCTCAAGCACAAATAAACGCCTGCGAGAATGCGAAGCATGGTGTCGTCATTGTTGGTGGCGGTGCTGTTGGTATCGAGATGGCCGCGGAGCTCAAGATGGTGAAACCTCATATCAAGGTCACTCTTGTTCACTCTCGCGAGAAGCTGCTTTCATCTGAGGGTCTGCCCGATGAGACCAAGGATGTTGCTCTTGAGCTGCTCCAGGAAAGTGGTGTTGAGGTCCTTATGAATCATCGCTTAGCATCCACCACAACGGTTAAGACATATGACGGCGACGTTCAGGAGATTGGCTTCACCAACGGCCACAAGATGTCGGCCAGCGAGGTCTTCATGGCTGTTTCCAAGAGCGTTCCAAGCACAAACTACCTTCCTCCGTCGCTCCTCGACTCTGAGGGCTACGTCAACATCCGACCCAAGTGAGTACAGTCTTTAGTCTTGAGCCTTGTCGACTGACCATTTGTAGCCTCAACTGGATTCCCGAGCTCCCCAATGCCGATTACCACTTTGCCGCCGGCGACATCACCAAGTGGTCCGGTATCAAGCGTTGCGGCGCAGCTATGCACCACGGTCACTACGCTGCCATGAACATTTACCAGCGCATCGTCGAGCAGCGCACCGGTCAAATTCCCGCGTTCAATGAGTTGACCGAGGTTCCACCTATGATTGGCCTTGCAGTAGGTAAGAAGGCTGTCGCATACGGTCCTGGATCAGGTACCATTCAAGGAGAGGACGTTTGCCACGCGTATTTCAGAAATGACCTCGGCTGGGGGAGTAAGTTTGCGACCATATAATAGACTACAGCTTTTCGAATTAGGCTAACGATGGCGTAGTTTGCTGGAACTGGATGGGGTTGGGTGGCTGCAAGGTTGAGGCGAAGGCTTGAAATTGAACAGCGTTGCCCGAGGAGTTCTGGGTTGGCGTTGGGTAATCATGATTAGTCATTACACGAAATGACATGCATTGACAAGGTTGTCAATCCCTTTCGATGGTCGTGAACACGGCGGCTCGAATGAATGTCTCTTGAGAAAAAATTTCAAGAGTAAGTAACAAGTAAGGATCCATATGCTCTAAATCAAAATGTAACCCTTTATTGCGCCGGAATGGGGCAAAACTTTTATGCTATAGGGTATCGCGAGAGCGGTGGAATAGTTTGACATTGAATACAACAAAGGTCCTTGCACGCTGCTGCAATAGTTGTAGCACGCTTATTCAAAGAAAATTTTAAGTGAATTTGGTTTCTCTAAGCTTAACTCTTAATGATGCAAGAATATTCTTACCCGAAAAAAAGTCCAATTAATAGGACTGTTAGCTAACCTGTCGGCTAATTTGTATTTTGGTTTTATAATTAGACGCTTCACATGCGGCGGACAATTAGAAGTTCGCAAATCTTGGTGTAAAATAAAGAATGCACGAATACGTTCGCTATGTGACTATTATATCTGCATTTTATCATCTATGCACTCATCGATCCACCATGCAGCGCGTAGCAAGTGCTCTTTCACACGTAGCAGTTTAGGCGAGACCAACTAGATGACCATATCGGAAGTACAAATGACTGAAAACGAGTGAATTTTAGATTACGACGAGTACGCGGTACTGGTATAATTATTAAAATGCTACAGAACATCGTCACTCTAACATGTAACTTTTCCCACACCCCTAATTATGCGGAATCATACTCATCCGTAGTATCATGTCTTCATCCGCAGGTACGCACGTATGATCACTGACTCAGACAACACGGCCCTTGACCTGCTTGATGTTTCTAACATCAATGTCACGCCAGATGGCAACGGCAACGAGGGCAACAGCCAACACAGCAGTAGCGCCGATGAGCATCATCTTCTGCGCATCACCGTAGGCTTGCTGGATGGCCTGGCGGGCAGGGGTGCCCCACTCGTAGCCAAGCTGGGCGGTGATGCTGCCGTAGATGATCGTGAGGTTGCCCTGCTCCTCCTCAGGCAGGTAGTCGGCTAGGGCTTGGGGGAAGACGCCCTGCCAGATGGCGGCGGCGATGGATTGACCGACACCGCCGCCGATGCTGGCGAACATGCCCTCCATAGCGATGACAACGGCGACATACTGATGAGACACGGCAGCCATGGCGGCGGTCTGCTCGCAAATGACGATGGTACCGCCCGCAAATGCAATGAAGATCTGGCACATGACGATGTAGCCGATGTTGACGTCGGGCTGTCGGAACTTGATCATTAGCCCAACGCCGAGAATCGTGAAGGGTACGCCGAAGAAGAGACAGATCCACTTGAACCTCCCAGTGCGGCGGATCCACCAACCGACGAAGAGAGCCCAGAAGCAAGAGCCCATGCTGTAGATGTTGGCGACGTAGCCGGTTTCCGTGAGGGACAGACCACACACGACCTGTAGGAAACTCGTAAAGTACGAGTCCCAGATGTAGAACGAGACGAAGACAGTGAAGGACAGGGCACAGGCGCCCGCAAATGTTCGGTCGGTCAAGAGATGGTACGGGAGGAATTTGACGGGAGCGAAGAACTTCTCCCAGACGGCGAAGGCGACGATGAAGAGGAAGCCAAAAACAAGGAAGCAGATGACGATGGGGGCTTCCCACTGCTTTTCTTGGTACGAGTAGATGTTGAAAGGTAGTAAGAATAGCGCGATACCGGCGGTGATGAGCAACAGACCGATAGCATCAAATTCGCGGGCGTAATGAAGCACAGACTGAACCGGAGTTCGGGTGCTCTGGCGCTTCGGGACAAGGCCCATCTTCTTGGCCTTGTAGTAGTAGTGAATGAAGAGGCCGAAAAGAGGCAGGGTGACGGCGGGGGTGACGATGCAGAAGATACCGAAACCCCATCGCCAGCCGGGGCCTCCGAGGACGGACTCGGAAATGGGGCCGGTGATCCAGGTGGTGATGATGTACGGAGACGAAGCATAAGCAAACATCAGAGCTCGATTCTTCAAGCGAGAAGTATCGGCAATGAAAATGCTCAGCGAATAGTCTAGACCGTTGTATCTGTTGGTTTAATACGTTAGCTGAAAACCTTGACGTACATATAAAGGCTACGCCCGAGGGCGCGGCCTGTGAACAGTCGACTTGGCGGAGCGAGGCGCAGCACCAGCTGCTTGGACTTCTTCTGATGCTCAGAGTAGGTAGGGCTGAGGCGCTGAACCCTTGCCCAGCCGGTAGATGGGAGGATGAACTTACCCAACCCAGTAGAAGACTTGAGCAGCTGCGTAAGTCTCAACGGCATTGCAACCAGCCATCATGATGAGACCAACGGTCAAAAAACAAATGGACAAAAAATAGCCCTGAGGACGGCCAAAGACATCAAGAATTTTGGCGAGAGTGAGCTTGAAGACACCACCGATGATGGAGCTCATGATGCCGACAGTAGGGGTCAAGGAGTGCTCCTGGAAGGAACTCGTAACGAAGGGCGTCAAGAGGCCAGTCGTGCCTTGTTGCATGGAGTCAACAAAGTAGATGACCCAGATCATGGCGTAGGCGGTGATCAAAGCTGTCCTCGTCCATGCTTGAGTGATGGCCTCGATCTTTTGAACACCAGCCTGGGCATCGGAGCTAAGAAGCTCTTCGCCATCGGCGTCGCGTGGGACATGGTCAACGACGGCGCTGGAGTCTTTGGCGAAGGCGCCTTCATTATACCCATCAGGGGGCATATGGGGAGGGTTTGCCGGTTCTACGCCCATGATAGTAGACCGCAGCCTTGGCGAGAGGTTGACAGAAAGAAAAAGGAAGAAGTTTGAACCTCTAGACGGAACAGTCGAAAGAAGGACAGTGCGCAGACGAGAGAGAAGATGGAAAAGAGCTGGGTCAAGTAGTTCAATTAATATGTTTCTGACTTGATCGGAGGTAAATCAGCCACCGCAGCTCATGGATGCGACTTTGAACGGGGTCGGATGGAGTATCGAAGACCCAAAATGCAATTGCAGAGCCAACAGCCGGTGCCCTGGACCGAGTAGCCATGCCGGCTGTGCCGTTTTCTGCCGTGGCGTGCAGGAGCGTGGGCTGGCGGGCAAATGGCAACGGGATGCGGCGCGGCAGAGGCGTCGCCGATGGGGATAGAATGGATGTAATGAGGACGAGATGGGACAGTAGCGCAGGGATGGGCCGCTGAGTAACGATTACACGGCGGACCCACGATGTCCAGGCACATCGTTGGTTGCATCAATTGTGATGAGACCGACAGAAAGCTGACGAATCCTTTGCAACAGATCGAGCCGCCCGCCTGGGACGGGATCTCTTGGCCCTCATCTCAACTATCATCGTCCGGGACTTCGATCCTGCGCTGGACTTTTTGACATGATTCGTGGCAACACCGGCTTCAACGCCTGATCTAGAATGAGTGGTGGGCCGGAAGTCATCATATCCATCGTCCAAGCATCTCCATGAAGAGCGAGGACCGAGGTGACTGCAAAGTGCTGGCGATGGACATGCCGAGTTCCTTGGTTGACGACGGCTCCGAGATAGCCTTGTGAGAAAATTTCGATCAGATAATTCTCTCGGCAATGGTTGGTGAGCCCATGGACCCGGCTCGACGACGGTGCCGTGGGTTACCTCATGGGTCTCTCCCAAAGGGACCCCAAGACAGACATGGCGAGGAAGATTGGTGGTGGAATGGTCGAATCCACCCTGTTCTGCCCCACGAAGTCGCCGAGCATTGTGCCATGGGCTTCCCACGAGTCTGGAAATCTTTTCATGCAGGCCACTAATTGGTTCAGCAGGACAGAGTGCTCCGTCCCCCCACGGAGTGCGGGTGAGATGATGTGGCGATCCCTGAAAACTTGGCGAACTGGTGATCGATAGCGAGTGGCTTTCGATGGTGTTGCAAGCTCGAGAGAAACCGGTCGAAGGATGCAGACCCCAAGTCATTTGAGTGAGTCGTGATTGGAAGCTTTGGAGGAGAGCTCGGGCTCACCTAGTTGACGTCCTGAGGTGCGTGGCTGACTGTACTGGGAATAGCGTTAGGACGGCCCCAGCCAGGATTTTTATCTGATCCCACTAAAACGGTTAGGTGGAGAGACAGGGCACAACCTCAAATGCTTCTGCGAGACCCCCGAACACCGGACATTGCATCGAAGCCAGGCAAGCTTTTTTTCAGAGCTAAAGATCCCTGAGCCCCGAACGAGACACACCCCCCCAGCTCGATAAAGTTATCAGATCCGCTTCTTACACACCATCGAAGCTACCCCCCTGATGTTGCGCTGAGCTTGAGTGGGCCAGGTCATGCACTTTTGGGAAAAAATGCGACCGTAATTTGACGGATCTTGTCCGGCTGTAGGATATTAGTTACTAATTAGTTTACGTGCTTCAGCGGCCTCTGGTACCTCATCGCGTACACTCGAAGTACTGGGGGTGAAATACCGGATGGGAGATGAGGCGTGTAGGTAGACAGCGATCCGCGGAGAGCGCTGAGATAATCGATGTAGACGAGGAAGCATTCAACCCTTTAGACCCAGCAAATCTCAAAACGAAACGTGGTCATGCTGGTCCGCAAAGATATCGCTCATCTGCCGAAGATGGCGCGTCGCGGTGTGCCGTAGCCGCCTAGCGTCTCGCCATAAATCATGGGTTGAGAAAAAAAAACAAGATGGCCGAGGGCTGGGGTGCAAAAGTGCAAAAGTACAAGGATACAAAGGTACTTGCTTAACAGATTGATCAGATAACCGGGACAATCCACAATCTCACGGATGCGCGGTCGAGGTACTTTGTTGCTTGGCTGCAGCAACGGAATACGACGGTATCGGATCCCGGGGTGTCGACTGCGGAATCTGGCTGCACGAGCAGGGTGAGGCAGCTGATGCATCCCCGTCGTGTGTAATTGTGTATAGCTTCGTCGGGTACTTTTTATTCGGCCTTGATCGCCCTCGACATACCTTTTCGTCGTCACCTTGATAAGATAACCTCCATCATGACATCTCCAATCCTCCAGCTCTCTGCCATTGCGGCTGACGAAACGGTCCTCAAACTCCCTCACCCGTACCAAACCGAGTACACCATCCAAAGGGCCTCATCACCCTCCGGTGTCGATACGCCCGTCTACCAACTCCTCCCCAAAGCCTCATCGGGGACACAGCTACCCTTTGAACTTCACAACGCCCGCCTCGTCTTCACCGAGCCGATTGACCTCAAGTCGAGCGAACTCCCTTCCGCGTCGAACAACGGTCCCTGGGCGCGAGCTCGAAGATCACCGTGTGCGACGTTCTACTGGGATGGCGAGGCGCCAACGTTGGGGCAGGCGTGGTTGGTCGTGTATGTGTTGTTCACCGTGAAGCCGGCCATGGAGTCGTTCAGGCTGGAGTTGAAGGGAAGCAATGCTGCGGTTTTGGGACGGCAGATTAAGGATGTGTTGCTTGCTATTGACCACCCTGCCAAATCACGAACGGGGCGCGAGCCTCAGACAGGCTCTGATGAAGGCCTCGCTCTTGTTCTTCGCAGCACCTTCTGGCAAGGCGCCGGCTCGCCGTTTGGTCCTCGCCCAGTCTGGTGCCCTTCCGAATCGTCCTCATCACTCCCCTCCTCCAACCCGCTGGGCTCGTACCCATTGACCCCCCTCCACAACACCATGACTGTCGCCTCGGCCGGAGACCCGCAAGAGCCCGAACGACTGTATCAATCATGGCACCCGATCCGTCCAGCGAAGCCCGCCCCCGGCGCCGTCATCTACAGCCGATGGATCCCCCACCTGAAAGAGACCTTCTCCATGATCTCCCTCGATTACCAGAATGCCGAGCACCTCCGTCTCTTCCACGAGTGGCAGAACGACCCTCGCGTTTCGCAGGGATGGAACGAGACGGGCACGTTGGATCAGCACCGTGAGTATCTCCGGAAGATTCATGAGGACCCGCATCAAGTCACCGTGCTGGCCAAGTGGGAGGATGTGCCGTTCGCTTACTTTGAAATTTACTGGGCCAAGGTGAGACGGGTCTCCCATTCTCTCATATGACTTTGACTGACGCGCAATGCCAGGAGGACCGTCTCGGCGGCTACTTCGACGCCGGCGACTTCGACCGCGGCCGCCACTCCCTTGTCGGCGACGTGCGATTCCGAGGCCCTCATCGCGTCTCCGCTTGGTGGAGCAGCCTGATGCATTACCTCTACCTCGATGACCCACGGACAATGTATGTCGTCGGTGAGCCCAAGGAGACTAACTCGACTGTTGTTATGTATGACTTCATCCATGGGTTCGGGCTGGACAAGTTTGTGGACCTGCCGCACAAGAGAAGTGCGTTTGTGAGATGTTCGAGGGAAAGATTCTTCCAGCTTTGTCCGCTGGGGGAGAATGAGAAAGTTGTTGGGGGTATGAGGATCGGGTTGGTGCCCAAGTTGTAGATATAAAAGCCGCCACGGATCTCGTTTAGAGTTATGGAAGGATAGCATTAAGTTTTGAAAGGACCGGTATTTTCACAAAGGGATATAAGAATAAAAATAAGTGTAATTGAAGAATGAACAAGGCTGAAGGTCAAATATCTAGTCTTAAACTATCTGCATACCCCATATTTTAATAGCACGCTTACTTTTTGACTCTTTTTTTTCATTTTTTTTTAAATACCAACCCCCCGATATTCAGACAAGGAAAAAAAAACACAACAAACCAAAAGCTCATCCTTGTAGCCCGAGAAAACCCCTACAACCTGGATGTGTTTTCTTTCTTCCTCAAAATGTCATCCCCCAGCTTGGCCATCTCAAACTTCCTTACTTTGCCACTCCCCGTCAAAGGTACCATCGCAGGAACGTTACACTGGCCCAACCAGAAGACGTGTGAAGGGGACTTGTGACCTCCCAGCCTCTTACGAACCCAATCACGGAGTTCTTGGGTATTGGGCTGAGTATGATTCTCTGCAAGCTCGACGAAAGCCCCGACAACCTCGCCATAGTGTTTGTTTTTGAGGCCGACCACGATGGCGCGGGAGATGGAAGGGTGGGCCATGAGGCGTTCTTCAATTTCGAGCGGGTAGATGTTTTCTCCCCCTGACATGCCCATTAGTATTTGGTTAGATGATAACGAGCGATAGCTTACCTCGAATGATAATGTCCTTGAATCGTCCGGTAATAGTACAGTAGCCATCATCGCCAAAGACAGCCTCGTCTCCAGTGTGAAGCCAAAGTACTCCTGAAGCATCTCTCACCATAACTTCGTTTGTCTTCTCCGAATTATTCCAGTATCCCGCTTGAAGCTGATACCCCGCCATGCAAAGTTCACCCCTCACTCCAACTGGCACAACGTTGCCATCGCGATCTACAATCTTTGCTTGCGCGTGCGGCATCAACGTGCCCACAGTTGTCAGCCGCCTATCAATGCCATCATCTGTAAAGGCATTGAAGCACGTTGGCGACGCCTCTGTCAACCCGTAACTGCTTGTAAACTCAGTCATACCAAACCGGTTGACCAACAGCTCCATTAAATACCGCGGCACAGGCGCGCCGGCGATGATCCCCGTCCGGAGGCTATCGCAATTGAAACCCTCCGGCCACTTGGCCTGGAAGAGCGAGTCGAACATGGCCGGCACGCCATGCACAGCAGTGCACTTCTCATCGGAAATTGCGCGCAGCGTTGAGTCAATGTCAAATACCTCGGCCGGATACACAATCTTACCACCATGTGTAACAATTGCCAGGAGGCCTAGGACCAACCCGAAGCAGTGGAACAGAGGTGGAGGACAGCACAGGACATCTTCAGGGGTGAGGCGCATGCGGTCGCCAATGAAGCGTGAGTTGTTGACCAGGTTACTGGGTTCATGTTAGCGACAAGGGAACCTCAGGTACTGCTTGTCTGCGGGCTCTTGTCATGCTATCCTTGAGCAATATCATGAGATATCCCGTCCGTGGGCACACATGGGTGACAGGAACCATAGGCTTGGGGGAGACTTACTGATGTGTAAGCATAGCAGCTTTGGGCAATCCCGTCGTCCCGCTCGTGAACTGCAGATTTACCACTTGATGGGGCAACACTTTGCTCATGGCCAGGTAGAGACGCTGATGGCTTTGTCTTCGCCCCGACTTGACCAACTCGTCATAGGTCGGGTATTTGCCAGAGTCATGACCCCTTAGCATCACTACCCGAGGGCTCGTTTTCTTATTCTCCAACTCGCTCAAGAGCTTTGAATTATCAAGACGCCCTATGCGAGGTGTAGTGAAGAAGATCTTGCAGTCCGAAAACTTCAGGCCGTACATAGCTTCGGTGGGCGTGTAGGTGTTATTCAAAATCACAAGGATAGCTCCGATCTTGGCCACGGCGAAGAACACGGCTGCGTACTGCTCACAGTTTCCAGCCATGATTCCCACGCGATCGCCAACGCTAACGCCCATAGAGAGCAGCGCCTGCGCCAGCGCGGAACTCTGCGAGTTGAGTTCGTTGTATGTCCATCGTGCGCCCGTCCAAGGAATCACGACGCATTCTTGGTTACCATGCTGGTAGGTCTGGAGCTCGAGCAGCTCGCCGAGGGTGAGATCAACAAGTGGTGGATCGACGGGACCGTAAAGGAGCGACAATTTTTGCTTTGGCCGCGAGGGCTCGGGCTGGATCTGTGTTGGTTCAATAGACATGTCGGTCGTCCACTCTACTGTACGAGAGTCAAGCTTGGAGTTTCAAGCTTCACATTGTCCCAAAAGGACACTGCAAGGCACATATGCAGTTCAGAGCCGCCATCAAGGCACGCAACCCTTGATGGTCCATCGTCCAAGTCATCCCATCCAGGCCCACCCCATGCGCCACTTCTCGCCGTTTGCCCTTCAAGCAAGTAGAGCGCGGATGTCTATCCAATGCACTTCGGAGATGTGGGAACCCACCTCGGTCCCAAAGCCGAGGAACAAGGCCAAACCTGCATGACGACTCTGGCAAATGCGGCAATTACTTCGGGGATCGATACAGGGACACGCCTCTTGCACTCGTCACCCATGACCTTGATCTCGATTTCCGGGTCTTCTTTTAGGCTCGGCCATCAATTGATGATCCTCGTTCTCGGGTTTCTTGTTGATGCAAACACGCCCTGCAACGCTGGGTGGGGAAGATAAGGCGCATTCGAGCGTCGTACCGAGGCCGCTGGCGCGTTACGTGATGATAAAGGCCGCGACAAAGATCCAGATGCCAAGCAACTATTGGACATCAGTGACCGTTTAGCGTTGGAACATCTAATCTGATGATCTGATAAGATGAGTGTTCCACTTTTGTTTAGGAACGACAATCGCTTGTCTTGTGGGCCGAGACTGGTCCTTGGAAAATTTTCATCTGATTAACACCTCGGTTACACCCGCATCCTTTTTCAGCACTTTCGGTAAGACACCGTCTCGAGGACTCCCACTTACCTGTTACGTACATCGTTGGATGTATGCCCAGACTGGGGTACCAGCATGACCAGGGGAGTTGCAGGGTGCATGGGTGGGCGAGCTGGTATGCAGGTCTGCATCCCCCATCATCGTGGCCAGGTTCAAGCGAGCAGGAACAGCTTCAAAAGTCCAGGGCAGAAATCTAGAACCTCTACCTTGGGTCCCTGGTCCCCAGTCGCCAAAATTCATCGGAACAGTTTACGCCAAACTTGGTCCTTTTTGGTGATTGTCGGTCCGGTATTTTTTGATTACAGGGGTGCTTGGGACTCTCGTGTGAATGGTGTGAATGGGAATACGGGTCTCATCGCATCATCATACATCGCGTCACGAGCATGGCCATCTTAGGCTCTCCGAAGCTCCAAAACTTGCAACCGTGATGATGCGATTGGCACCGCTCTCAGGCATTTCCGTGCCGTTATCTGTGGGGGTCTTCCGGTCGTGGTTCGTCTTGTCCTATTTCGTTTCGGTCCTATCCTCCCACGCAAAGGTATCGGCCACTCTCATCCTAGTAAAGCTTCTGGCAGAATCTTGACTGGAAAGCAATCTAGCGAGACAAGGGTTAAAGCATTCCCGCCCCGAACCATTGCCGATGGATACTCAGCGGCTGATAACATACCGGGCGTTCAACTTTTACCTAACTCGATCTCGACCGTGTGCATGACCGACCTCCGATGCCGCTGAAAGCTCAGCTACTAGACATGATCAGTTTCAGCTGCATTACCCCCCACAATCTAGACCTGGCGATGAGGCGGAGGAGCTTCGGCGCTGCAGCAGAGATATGACACAACTAACCTACGAGCAGCAAGGCTCGAAAGTCTAGTCGAACCCCAAGTGGGTGAAGCGTGGATGTGGTGGGATAAATGTGGGAGACGGGATTCCCAACCCCCTGAAGGTCTTTCCTGCCGTGGCCGTTCCAGTTATTTTTCATCTCATGTTCGTCCTTTATTTGCCGCTCTTGATGCGCCATCATCTTCATCATGGCCAACTCGTCCCCGATGTGCCCAATTTAGACAATCATGCATGCGTATATGGAGACCGGTCTCCTGATTAGCGCTTAAATCACAGGAGTATTGCCAAACGGCAAGGCAGCGCCGGACCGAACAAGGACGGCGTGGATGATGGATGGGGGGTCGGGCTCCAGAAGCAGAAGTTGTCTATCCATTGTGACGAGCATGGTCGAGAATTGGAGCGTTCCAGAGCCGGAGGCGACATCGAACTGCTTCTTTAGATGGGTGTCTTGGGGCCCCGCAATACCGTCGCCCGAGTCCCTTGTTTCGTTGCCCTGTTGGCCCATGTCTGGTTATGCTACCGCCTGCCGCTTGAACGGCGTCAGTAACATCGCGAAGCTATCCACAGAGCCCCATCTGAACCTGGCCATTATCAAATTTCTTTTACGCTTCTCAATGCCTGGCTCTCTTCAGCAAACCCCACTCCCATGTCGAGACCGTGGGTCCGCTAAGTGAGCCCATGATCCTATCCCCAACGTTAATCTGATGTAACCAGCATCCGGTCACTCCGTTGTACCTGGAAAGTCTTGCTGTTCCCGAGGAACCAATGGGTCCGTTCACCTAACGACACCCCGGTCCGATACTATTACCATTACTGAAAGTGGCAGTTGCTCCATCAAGGGTGTTCGTGAAGACCGCTATCAGAAGCATGCCGGAGGACATCCCACGTTGGACATGCTCGGGTGTGCCTGATCAAGCGGCCCCTCGACAGATTCTTAGTTGTGAGCATTTATCAGTGGAGGACCGCAAGTTCGCGGTGTTTAGTGAAAGTTGATGCCCTCTTCTGAACCTGTTCCCTTAGTCGTTCTCTTCCTCATCTTGAGATACCTAAACTTCCAGAGTTTCGCTCTTCATATTAATAGTTTTGTTTGTATACCCCATCAGCGCGCAAAATCAGATCCATAATGCGCATTATCGACGGTAATGGAGGCGGAAACGCTATCCCGATCGACACTCTTGACAGGGTTTGTGTATTCGGCGCCGTAGAGCAAGTCGTACTCAAGAGTCTTCCCCTAGGATCGAACCCCGACGCAGTTCGCGATCCCGCTGCGTTCAAGTATGAGCTCTTGCTTGCCTGGACTCTGGCATGCTCTGGCTACCGGGATGACTTTGGCAGAAGCTGCGACTGGGGATATATCCTCCCAGACGGGACAATCCAGCGCCAATCGTTCCGGATAGATAACTCATCTTTGCAGCCCGAGAGCACCACATCAGAAGCACTGTCAGGTATCAGAGGAAACGAAACCTCGTTAGAGACGCGAGAACAGTCGTTTGGTTCAAGACTCTTCTTCGGTCATCGACCGGATGCGCTAGAGTCTGATAGTGTTAAAACTGGGACTGGTGACGAGGATGTAAGTGGCTTTTATCTTGACCTTGTGAAAAGCGCAAGATCGGAGCTGATGTATGTGGCAGTCCCTCTACCTTGAAGTGTCGGTGACCGACAAAGCCTTGCAGGTGACTGGCCGTCACTCCACCAGACCTGCTTCTCGAGCCGCCTCAAGCGACGTTGACCAAGAAGTCAGCAATTTCGTTTACGTCCTCAGGAACGTTTTGGAGAATCCGGACAGAAAGCTGGGAGACCTGTTGGGCGCTACCAGCAAGGATCTCGAACAGTTGTGGTCGTGGAATAAGGTAGTACCACCACAGCTGACGTCCTGCGTGCATGATATCATATCCGATGTCGCTCGAAATCAGCCAGACGCCGTTGCTGTACAATCCTGGGACGGCACACTTACTTACGGCGAACTTGATCAATTATCCACCACCTTTGCAAACCACCTTCGATACCGGGGTGTCGACATCGGAACTCGGATACCCTTATGTTTCGAGAAGTCGATGTGGGCCATCGTGGCTCTGCTCGGAGTCATGAAAGCTGGCGCCACATTCTCTCTTACTGACCCCAGTCAACCGGAGGCACGATTGCAGGCAATCGTAGAACAAACTGGTGCCGAGCTCGTCGTCACGTCAATTGCACAGAGCCAATTGGGTCACAGGATCGTGGGCAATGGCCAGGTCCTTGCTCTTTCGCTTGACTTCTTTGACGCGGCACAAGATCTATCGCCTAGCCCATTGCCCGATGTTCCTTCAACCTCCCCAATGTATGTCATCTTCACTTCCGGTAGCACTGGAAAACCCAAGGGTGTCATCATCTCCCACGAGAACTACACGAGCGGGGCTATTCCCCGAGCACAGCAGGTCGGATATGTTGCAACTTCAAGATGCTTTGATTTCCCATCGTACGCCTTTGATGTCAGCATCGACTGCATGCTGTGCACGCTTTTCAGTGGTGGCCGTGTTTGTGTGCCATCGGATGAGCAGAGGATGAACGATCTTAGCGGCGCGATTCGTGAGAGTAAGGCCAACATGGTGCATATGACACCGTCAGTAGCAAGAGTGCTTGACGCCGATATCATTCCTTCGCTTGAAGTGCTAGGTCTTGGAGGCGAAGCTGTTTCCCCAAGTGATGCAGCTGACTGGAGCAAACACACCAAGCTCATCATTGCTTACGGTCCTTCCGAGTGCACAGTTGGCTGCACCATCAACAATACCCTTGATGTTTCGACAGGTATCGGACGGGGCGTTGGTGGCGTTTGTTGGATTGTAGACCCCGATGACCATAACCGCTTGATGCCTGTTGGAGGTGTCGGTGAGCTCATCATGGAGGGCCCGGTCGTCGGCGTCGGCTACCTTGGTGAGCCAGAGAAGACGGCCGAAGTATTTATCGAGGACCCAGCATGGCTTCTCGCCGGATATGGGGACATTCCAGGCCGCCGTGGACGACTATACAAGACTGGCGACTTGGTTCGATATGAGTCCAAGAACCCAGGATCCGTCGAGTTTGTGGGCCGAAAAGATCAACAGGTCAAGCTCAGAGGCCAACGTGTTGAGCTTGCGGAAGTCGAGCACCATATCCGCGACTGTTTGCCTCCCAGAATCAAAATCGCTGCCGAGGTTCTTAAACCTGAAAATGGTGCACCCACCTTGGTCGCATTCCTTGTCGAACCCAGTATTACCAAGACGCCCGATTTGGGAGACTTGTTCATCGAGCCGACTGCCGAGTTAAGCCTTGCCCTCTCCTCGATTGAAAGGACCATGGGAGCCAAGGTTCCCCGATACATGGTTCCAGCAGCTTTCATCACTCTTCAGTACATGCCATCTTTGGTCTCTGGGAAGACGGATAGGAAGAAGTTGCGTGAAATCGGAAACGCTATCCCACGTGAAAAGTTCGGTCGACTAGCCGCTTCTGATGGGAACGAGGAGGAGCCCAAGACTGAGACCGAGAAACAGCTTCAGAGAGCTTGGAACAAGGTGCTCGGCTCTGAGGTCAACGTTTATCGACAAAGCAACTTCTTCGGCGTGGGCGGAGACTCCCTGCGGGCAATGAGGCTGGTTGCTGCTTCCCGTGAACAAGGCCTGGCTCTGACTGTCGCTGAGATCTTCTCAAACACCACTTTCAGCGACATGGCCGAGAAAGCTATTCAGGTTTCCGAGACGTCTCAAGAAGACATTCCTGCATTTTCACTCCTTAATGCAGAGTGGGATGTTGAAGCAGCTCGTGTCGAGGCAGCCGACCTCTGTGGTATCGCACCGGATGCTGTTGAAGACCTTTACCCCTGCACTCCACTTCAAGAAGCTCTTATGGCCCTCTCGGCCAAGGTCAAAGAAGCTTATGTAGCTCAGCGAGTCGTTGAACTTCAGGACCTTGCCACTGCAGAGCGGCTCATTTCCGCCTTCGACATCGCCCAGCAAGACTGCCCCATCCTACGAACACGAATCGTTCAAGTACCTGGCCGAGGACTGATGCAAGTCGTCGTGAAGGGCAAGTTTGAGTGGCACTCAGGTTCTGGCTTGGATGAATACCTCGTCAATGATCGCAATGAAGAAATGGGCCTCGGCAGGCCGCTGGTTCGCTATGCAGTGGTCCTCGGCGATGAGAGTCGTACAGCCAGTTTCGTCCTGTCAATGCATCATGCTTTGTACGATGGGTGGGCGATGCCGCTTGTTGTAGAACGCGTCAACAAGGCGTACAACAACCAAACTCTGACCCGCCCAGCAGAGTTCAAGCATTTTATCAAATATCTCAACGGGATGGACAGGAAAGCCTCTGAGACTTTCTGGCGTGAGAGGCTAGACAGGGCAAACGGGCCTCAGTTCCCAGCTTTGCCGTGGCCTGGTTACCAGACAGCTGCCGACTCTCTGTTGGAGGCTTATGTGCCCCTTGAGCACCCCCCAGCCAATGCTACCATTGCGACTGTTATTAGAGCTGCTTGGGCCCTAGTTGTATCAAATTATATCAACACCAGAGACGTTGTCTTTGGAGAGACCCTGACGGGTCGAAATGCCCCTATCCTAGGAGCTGAGGAGATCGAGGGACCGATGATCACCACAATCCCCATCCGCATTCAGGTTGATCTTGAGTCCTCTGTGTCAGAATACCTTCAAGATATCCAGGAGTCAACCGTGGCACAGATCCCTCACGAGCACTTCGGTCTTCAGCATATTCGACAATTGAGTTCTGATGCCCTGGAAGCCTGTGAGCTACGCACAGGTCTTGTTCTACACCCTAGCACTGCTAGTGATGAGCAATCCGAAGCAAATCTGCCCGCCGACCGGCTTGTTCCTGCCGGCGATGACGAAGCTGCTCAGGAGGCGCTCAAGTTTAACACCTATGCACTAATGCTTGTGTGTTCTATTGATCCCAAGGGGTTCCTAGTCATGGCCAGTTTCGACTCAAAGACCGTGACTATGCCTTTAATGAAGCGAATCCTCGACCAATTTAAGCAAGCTGCCCAACTATTGTCGCGACAAGCCCAGACTTCAGTTGGAGAACTCGCCCATCTCACAGAGGACAACATTAGCGACCTTCGTGAGCTGACGAACACTACCGTCAAGGACCAAGCGCTCCAGGTGTACACGGGACTTGAAGCCGCTTATATCGTCGATCCCCGCGATTCCGAGCGCATTTTACCCAAGGGAGCTGTTGGCGAACTCCTGATTCGAAGCACTGCCAAGTTTGAGTATCCTATCATCGAGTTCCCGGCCTGGCTGAGTATACTCCATGGCGAGAAAGCTGCTACACTAGAGGGAAAGCTTTATAAGACTGGTAAACTAGCCAAATTCGACGTTAAGGGTATCGACTTTCCCAAGTATACATCTATGACCAATGTTGGTGGTTTAGCACACCAGCGACCGACTAAGCGCGTGTCTGCAACCTCTCGGAAGCAGAGGAAGCTCAGGAGTTTGTGGAGCCGCATTCTCCGGATTCCTGAGGAGAACATTGGTCTGAATGACAACTTCTTTCTTCGTGGTGGCGACTCTATTACAGCAATGAAGCTTGTATCAGAGGCGCGTCTCGAAGGCGTCGTCTTGACTGTGGTTCAGATCTTCCGGAGGCGAATACTCTACGACATGGCCAGTGTAATGGAGGAGACTGAAGCTAACGCCCAGCCGGTTGAAGAAGTGCCCGCTTTCTCTCTATTAGACACCAAAATCCCGGATGCCTTTGTAGAGAAAACGGTGCGGCCTCAGCTGGCAGACCAAAAGTGGAAGATCGTCAATGTGTTGCCCGCTCGGCCGTTACAAGAGATTGCCGTCAAAGGAACAGTCGAGATCCCCCGGTTCTCGACACGATATGAGCTCATGTACTTTGACTCTGCAGTTGATAGGCCCAAGCTTGTGAACAGTTGCAGGGAACTGGTGACTCGCAATGAAATACTCCGAACGGTATTCATTGAGCATGAGGGTCAAGGATACGGAGTTGTGATCGAAGAACTCAACGCCGAGTTTGTTCAATACGAGATCGACGGCGATGTCGAGATCTTCGCCAAACAACTCTGTCAGCTCGACGTTATGACAAAGATGCCGCTCGGTTCGTGTTTTGTCAAGTGGTTTCTTGTCGAAGGAGCGTATGGCCGGTCTTGCCTCATTTTTAGAATATCTCACGCGCAATATGATGAGATTTGTCTTCCCCTCATACTTCGACAACTGTCCGCCCTCTACGAAGACAAGCCCGTGCAAGATACGATTCCGTTCTCTTCATATGTCGGACATGTGGTCCGTGAAAACATCCCCAAGGCCGTAGAGTACTGGAAGGAACTCCTTGAGGGGTCCTCGGTCTCGATCTTCCGGCCTGATATCCCTGTCGAGCGAAAGAACCACTTTGCCATCCAGAAGACGGTGAGCATCTCGTCAAGGTCCAAAGATATCACTGTTGCAACGCTACCGACGGCTGCTTGGGCCGTTTGCCTGGCTAAGCGTCTCTCGGTTCGGGATGTCGTTTTTGGAGAAGTCGTCAGTGGTCGCAACATCGACTTCCCCAATGCCGATGCCGTCATGGGTCCCTGCTGGCAGTATGTACCAGTGCGTGTCAAGTTTCCGCCATCATGGACCGTGGGCGACCTCCTCATGCATATTCAGGATCAGCATATTGCCAGCGCAGCTCACGAGGGTATTGGTCTGAAGGAGCTTGCCAAGATGTGCACCGACTGGCCATCGACCGTTGACTGGTTCGATACCGTGGTACACCAAGACGTCGAGCATGTTGAGACGCTGGACTTTCAGACGGCAAGCAGCCGAATGGAGACGTTGTACGTGCATGAAGAGCCACTACGGGAATGGAAGATCCAAGCGTTTGTGTCTGGGGAAAACCTCACGCTGGAGATTGTGACGGTGGACTCGTGGGGAGAGTATGCCCAGGGTGTGCTAGATGATTTAGCCGACGTGATGACGTTTTTAGTACAAGATCCTCAGGCGCGGTTATTTGACGATGAGATTGCGTAGTAATTTTTCATGCTTGGCTGACTGAGCAGCGAAGAGAATTGCGGCTATCAGTGTTGTATTCTTTGGGCTGTGGTTTCAATTTTCCTTGTTTGCGGGCATACACGAATCAGGCTGCTTGTCTTATCCTGCCTTGGTCTATCTTATCTCCTTCCACACCCTCCTTACTTCTCGCAGGCTAGGTATCTGGGGAAGGCGAAGAAATCATTCTTTCATATATATCTCTTATTCAGATTCACTTTAGTATAAAGTTTCAGATTATTCATCCAAGTTACTACTCCATGTGCCTCTTCGATACAGACATTGATCCCGGCCCATGGACTCAGGCCTTTCAAGCCGCTATGGATTCGGTGAGGTTCATCTTGGTTTTGCAGTTCCGGCAAAGCAAAAGAGGGTGATCGTTCGAAACAAGGCAAGCAAACCAACCTGCGAGGCAACCTATCGCATTGACGACACGTCATAGTCTGCAGCCACAATCACAAACACCCCGTCGACTGCATTCGTGAATGCCTCTCTCCTCTGCATGTTTGCCAAAGCGGCGACGAGCTCTGGAGTCGGGAGCGCATAAGGTATCACTTCTCCCCCCGGTATCTTCCTCGTATTCTCACGCAGCCATTTTCCAACAACAAGAACGCAAACCCCTCCAACACCCAATCAAACTCCATCGCCGCTTTACTTCGCTTACCGCCAAAATGTCTAACTTCGATTACCCAATGCCCGACTACGCCACTTTTGACGTGGACTGGAGTCTTGACATGAGCTGGACTCAGGATATCCCTGGTCCTGAGGCTCATAACCAGCCACTCGACTTCGACTTTTTTGACCATCCCACCTTTATTGAACAGGAGTTTCCTTTTCATGAGCTCACTGGTCCCATGGCGGCTCAGCAGGGGTGGGCTTTCTTTTTCCTGATTGCTAACAAAAAGGGTGGGCAGACTCAGGGACGACCCCCACATGAGCATTCAAGATCCGACAACTGAGACTGGCTCCTCCTCTTCAACTACTCTGCCACCTGGTCTGCCGGATCCTGCCGCTCTGCTGGATCCTTCAGCTCGACTACTGTCCGGGTCTATTAAAACGGAATCTCCTGAAAAGGAGCATGGCCCGGCTTACTCGGATGGCCAGTGTGCCGAATGCCACATACATTTCTTCAACTTACACAGCATGCAAGAGAGGAGTCCCATGTACCCTTTGCCTGCCTTTGTGGCGTCAAATTTTCACGGCCCGATACTCTTACCCGGCACTTGAAGACAACGGCCGGCAACATCGACCAGCCTCGATTTCCTTGCCAGTTCTGTCGCAGACATCGGGGCAAGAATGGGTTCAAACGACGGGACGGTCTTATTCACCATATCAAGACATACCACAAATTCGATGCTGAAGACAATTCCTGGTTTTGAGCCGCTTGAGAAGCGAAAAGACCAACTAGCGCCAACATGTCCCCATCCCACCTACCCCGAATATCGAGATCCATCCTTCCATTGCCGTCCCGCCGAGAGCAAAAGGAAGCAAGGCCCTTTAGTAGTGTGGCCCAATACTATGGCCACATGAAAGTCATGCACGCTGAAACGCCGTTCCCTCGCTCCGTGCCTGGTTGTGATCGTGTGGGCTCGGCCGGATATTTCAGCAAAAAGACCCTCACCAACCATCACAAGTCAAAGCACCCTGGGCTACCTTTTACGGCTCCCGATTTCGACAGTGACGAGGTGCAGTGCCCATTTCCGAGTTGCGGCGCAAAGTTTAGAAGATGGACATTACTCTGGCACGTAATTCACAAACAAACACATGACCGAGGCGCAGAGGGTGGCTTACTATAGTTGATGATATCTTATTCATGCTCTCGGGCTCAAAGCTAACAGGTACACAACCCTCTGTTCGCCAGGCTAGCATTTTCACTTTTCGTCAGAAATTCATATCATCCGCACTCTCGTTATTTGTCACTGTATCTCCTTTGTCAGTCTACATTCCTCAAGACAGGCTCTAGATAGCTAGATGCGGTCGTTCATTCCCTCGCGGTCCTTGGCCCCGTTCAGATTCATGTTGCATCATTCATTACTAGGTAGCCGAAAAGGTATCGTTGTCACGTCACTTAGTTGCATGTGTTCATCTCGAGCAGAAATCAAGTGAGCCATGTAAGCGATGCTGTTGATGCTCCTATCCTAATGTCTTCGTGTGATGGCGTTTTAAATGCAGAATGACTATCGTGTAACTATAATCTTGATCAATTTCCCACTCTCTTCATGCAGGTCACAAACCAAAATCAAAGTCCGAAATTTGAAAATCCAACACACATCAACCAAATCAATGGCAAATTAGACCAATAATAGGTATTCTGTTTCAGAATTACTCCATTATAACTATCATAATCCGTCTCATCAACGCTGCCAGACTAGGAAAATCCACTCCATGACCCATGACTCCATTAGGATGGGTATATGCAACTCCAAACTCAGGCCTGCCCACGCTATGGATGAATATAATGATTAAAAATACCGAAAAGCCCCAGAATTCCATCATTCATATCTTCCTGCGCTGCATATCGCAGTGTCTACTCATCCAGATGAGGGCGCACGATTCTCATAACTTTCGTTGGTTTCAATACCTATGTGGCTGAAGGCGCAGGAGCGGCGGGAGCAGTCGTTTCATGGGCACCGTTTGCGCCTATGCCCAGAGCACGCACCAGACTTCGTCGAATCCCCTTGCCAACCCCTGTCTCTTCGTCCTTGTGGCCGAGGAGGCCAAAACTCATACGGCGGGCAATGTTGCTGCCGCCCTTCTCCTTGGAAGCTGACTCGGGCTTCGGCTGCTTCTTCTTCTTACGAGCTACGGGCGTGGGAGCTGGAGCGCAGCGAGGAGGCCACTCCCCGTCGCGTTTCCAGCCCGCGACACAGGCTCGCAGCATATCGGCGAGATTGATGGGACACGAGGGTTGGAGATTGTGGAGAACAACTTTCTCGTACAAGTTGACATAGACTGAGGGTGTGATGGAGGCGCGGAGGGGGTTGTTGGGAGGGAGGAGAGGTTGGCCTATGGGGCAGAGCGTTTCGACTGCGTAGTTTGAGGTATCGAGAGGTGTTGACCTCGCGGTATCCTTGGTTCGCTGCTTACGCAACTCTTTGTCCTCGCTCTTTGCTAAAGACGACGCGTCGGAGGCGTTGCCGCCCTGTGTGGCTTGCGTCGTATCTGTCGATGTCGGAGGAGAGCTCGACAACGAGCGATGGAAGAAGAAGCGGCGGGGCGATCGTGGGGAAGTTGCAGAAGGTGTGGCGAGCTTAGGACGAAGGCGAACTGTGCGGGCACCAGTCCATGCATTGCGCCGCGCTTCAAAACAAGCCAAACCCTCATTCCATTTCATCTCATCACGGACGGCCCTCCGACGCTTAGCGCGCCTGGCGACGATACCTTCTTGTACAGCTGGGCCCACTGTATCGGGATTGTCGAAGCGGAATGGGGAGCGGAAGATGGGTTGCGGCTCGTCGTCGGAGAAGTCTG
The DNA here is from genome assembly GCA_024112705.1 of Microcera coccophila. Lineage (NCBI taxonomy): Eukaryota > Fungi > Ascomycota > Sordariomycetes > Hypocreales > Nectriaceae > Microcera > Microcera coccophila. Next base: position 71,515 of record JAMYIC010001247.1, read on the forward strand.
AAGCCCATTCCAGGCGAGCCTTGTAGTGAAGGGGATCCTCGGAGACGGTGCTATAGATGGACTTGGCATCCTCATCGTCGTCGGCTTCCGATTCTAGGTCGTCGTCTACTTGGTAGCCGGGGTCCTCCTGTGTCAGGTCTTGGACTGGCTCAGCCGTCTCCGTATCGTCAGCTGCAGGGTCTCGTAGGACGTCGTTCACGGAACCCGGCTTTTGTTCGCTCTCGTCCACGGACGTCTCTACAACCTGGGAAGGCCATCGGAACTCCCAATCCGTCTTGACTTTGTCGGCCAGGTATCGCTTGACGGCCTCTTTCTGCTTCGTCTTATCTTTGCTCAATAAGTCGGCATACTCCTCGGCGACCCAATCCGGGGTCGGGGAAGTCAATAGCGAGGTGGACTGGACGGATTGGCGTCGAATCTTGGCGATGGGGGATCGCGGATTCTTGTAGATGTCGGAGAAGATCATGGCGGGCCGGCCTGGGAGCGGAGGTGCCCAGGAGGCTGTGGCAACCGACGACGTCGTCGCAATCGAAGGGGCGGCGGTTGGTATAAAAGAATGCGGGGGAAGCGTCTGGAGGGGATGTACGGTCGTGGGTGGTGTGACGTCGGGGTCTGCTGGGATCGAGGGTCACTTGTCAGCGGGTTTGACTCGTTGAAATCCTTGTCGGTGATGTTGCTTTGGGTAGTGGCGGGGTGTGTGATTGTGTTTGTTGCAGCGGGGAGGCTGGTGTCGCGATGGCACGGCGCAAAACGACTCGTCACGATCTGGGAGTGGTTTGAAGCGCGACACACAACGGCGGTGAAAGTATAATTCGCCGGCACACAATGCAGCGGTGGAGGAAGTTTTCGAGGGATTCAAGACATGATGGGCCGAAGACGGATACTGACACCACCAGCGTACCTTATATAGCGAGACAGGCACAAGGGATCTTTCTTAGATTGACGTTGCGGGCGGTGGTTGTCCACCAAGTGAAGCACAATGGCAGACGGGGAGGACGACGAAGCGAAGAAGCGCACAGGAACAAGACCAAGCATCCCTGTAGCAGGAGGAGGAAAGAAAAAGGGCTGGAGGATGAACAAGGCAAGGGATGGAGAAAAGTCTAACGTCACACACTCACCGGTCTGGGCCGTATTAGCGGCAGTCTGCTGTCCCGTCAGGATCTGGGTGTCGGCCCGGTCATGTGCAGGCGCATCTCGACTTGTGTTGCCGCTGTTTGAAGTAGAGGTAGCAGCGATAGAGGCAGCGGAGGTAGAGGCAGAGACAGCGATAGCGGCAGCGGCAGCGGCAGAGGGCGAGGGAGACGCTGAGGGTGAAGTACCGGTAGACGGGGATGGGAGCGACATGGTGGCTATTTTGGTTCGAAACCATCTAACCCACCAATCCAGAATCAAGCCGACGCCAGGGCTGGTCACTCAAGCTTTGTCTCCGCGTCAGAGCTTGAGTGTTTTCGGGACGTCCAAGGACCAGAGATGAAGCCAGGCCGGGACAGGAATGGGAGTCCAAAGCGGGAGCGGCCAGGCTGCGACGACGACAACGACGACAACGGCAACGAGTGCGACGAGGGCGACGGCGACAGCGGCGGCGACAGTGACAGCGATAGCAGCAACGAGCTAAAATCGGCCGGGCGCTCGATCGCGAAAAAATGAACGAAAAAAAAAAAA
>JAMYIC010001249.1:2066-18074 GCA_024112705.1 Microcera coccophila
CAATCGATTCGTCTATAATGTAGTAGCCGTCTCAATTACGCCAGCCGCTTTGAATGCCTTCTTGTTTGTCCACCGGATATCGACGTTGTGCGCCCATTCCATATATCGTGCCCAGCCTGTAAAAGAGATCTATCAGCAACCAATTATTCTTGATCCGTAGGTCATGAAAGAAATAGAGGATCCTACTCCAATACGCGAACTTCCTCCCGAAGTATTTCCCCATCCAAGGGACAATCATCATCGTCAGTATGAGCTGCAACTGCTCCAGACTTCGTTCCCATTCTGCTTGCGCGTCTGAATCGGCTTCGGAGTAAATGTCGTCGGTAGACTCTGAGGGGAGGGAATCGACATCGTCCTTGTCTGACACAGCCGCATCGTGGAGGTCGACGAGAGATTCGATAGGAGCGGACATGATGGCGGGTAGAGCGACGACGGCTTCGTTAAAGAGAGGATCGTGACGGTGACAAGCTTGGCAATCCCGAGGGCGCGGACAGAGAGCGTTGTTTGCCAGGGATCAGACAATAGCTCGCGTATATCGGGTCTCGAGTTTTGGAGTCACTCGGCACTCGCAACACAGACCGATTGAATCTTCAAAGTGGGCAGCAAGACGATGATGCTCGGCGATCTCCCCAAGTAGCTGCAATAGACGACCACCGAGAGCTTCAGTCATCACCCAAAGGAGTCGTTGTCTACGGCGGCGCCGTCTCATAGCGCGTTCCCCAGTTCGGATTAAATGGGGTCAACCTCGGTGCTTTGATTGGGTGTTGTTCATATCCACGTGACAATACGCGTGATACTATCTCCCCCGAGTGCGCTCCGCTAATCACCGAAAGTGATAGTCTCTGACTCCCCCCGTCATGACGCTGTTGCGCTGATTTCCCTCGTCTATCTCACTCGCAAAAAAAAAAACCTGCGACAACGCAAGACATTCCCCGCCCCATACCGCATCCTGTGGTATTTGACAGATCCCTCTCTCTCAACGGCTCATCTCCGGATTCTGGACGCGCATCGGCAAACGAACAAGGTGCCTTTAAGCCGCAATCATGGATAGTACTGAAGTGAGTTTTAGCCCTCCCACACTGTTTCGCCCACTGGCCACTACCACGACTGCCCCTCCAAAAGCCATACAATTTACCCCACTATCACTGGTTGACGAGGAGTGTGCGCTGAGCTTGTAACCACTCGCCTGCACCACTCTACTTTGGGGAGGGGGGCGGTTTTGTTCTTTGAGTCACATCACCCAGTTCTGCATCAACCAGTTCTGTCCCCCGCAAACCTCCTGAATCGCCCCAAGAATCGAACTTCTCGATATCACTGAGACTAACTTGATCTTTTTCTTGCTTGACAGGACCTTCCCGAACGCAAGGCTCGTAAATCCGTTGCCTTCACCGACGAACAAGTAGTTGTCGACGCTGACGGTTCCGTCACCATGGTCAACTCTACCGACGAAACCAAAGACACAGCTCAGTCCCACACGCCTCGTACGCCGCCGCTGTCTGCCGCCCTTGGAGCCTTTACTGATCCCTTCTCTCAAGCCGGTGCCGACGATCTCCCCCCTCCCGAGGATGGTGGCCTCGATCTGACTATGAAGAAAAAGAAGAAGAAGAAGACGACCAAGGATGCCGATGGCGCTGACGATGGTGCCGCCCCCGCCGAAGATGGTGGTCTTGACCTGACCATGAAGAAAAAGAAGAAGAAGAAGACCAAGGATACCGCTGCGGAGGAGGACGAATTCGCCGCCAAGCTGAAAGAGCTCGAGGTCAAAGAGGCCGACGAAACTACCGAGCCCCAGCACCAGGAGGGTGATATGGATGCTGGTACTGGCATCTGGGCTCATGATGAGACCCAGACCATCAGTTACACACCCCTCCTCCTTCGCTTCTTCGCCCAGCTCGCCCAGAAGAATCCCGATCACGCCCTCAGTGGTACCAAGAGCTACAAGATCCCGCCTCCACAGTGCATGCGAGAAGGTAACCGAAAAACTGTCTTTGCCAATATCGCCGATATTTGCAAACGCATGAAGCGAACTGAGGAACACGTTACCTCGTACTTGTTCGCCGAATTGGGTACCGATGGTTCCGTCGACGGCAGCCGTCGCTTAGTTATCAAAGGTCGATTCCAGCAGAAGCAGATTGAAAACGTCGTTCGAAAATATATCAGTAAGTCACACTGCTGAAGCCATTTATTTACTGTCTTCTAATCTTTACATAGTCGAGTACGTCACTTGCAAGACGTGTAAATCCCCCGATACAGAACTCAACAAAGGTGAGAACCGCCTCTCATTCATCACCTGCAACAACTGCGGTTCCCGACGCAGTGTCACTGCTATCAAGACCGGTTTCTCCGCTCAGGTCGGAAAGCGAAGAAAGATGCAAGGCTAAACGCCTCCTATTTACCTTCGTACTCCGAAGAGGGTATACTTGTGTGTCTCCGACTACTGCATTGTTTGGTTGCCGAGTTTCTGGCCTAACCAGATACTTCGGCTACGTGTGATAGGGGGCGCGATGTTGGTTGATCAGACATGGTGAGCGGCCCCGACCACTCTTTGTTGGTCATCAAAAAGCGTATCACGCCCGAAGGAGGTGGGTTTCGGGTGCTGGCTTATGACATGGCGCTTGGGAAAACATGTGTACATAATGCCGAAACGATCCGAAATTGAATTGCTATTCACATTTCTATAATGAACCTAGGTCTAATGCTATGTGAGTTCTCAACATGCACAACCTACCATCACCGTTGTCAAGAAAGGTACAAGAAAGGCGTAGGGCATCAGCACACACACCGTATGCTCAACCAAAGGTACTATTACCAACACATCAAAGATAACTCTTCCGTCAAGAGGATCCCAATCCTGCGACTTTTGTAAACTACTTCATCTCCTTACAAACAGTAAGGACGAGGTGGAATCGAAAACACCTCTGCTAAACCATCCCATCCTCACCAGCCTAACCAACCCAACCAACCGACCCAACAAAAAAAGAAGAAAAAAAAAAGGGAAAACCCCCATTTTATGTGTATGTGCGCGTGTTTGCCACTTTCGGTCATCCAAGAGATGTAACCGCTTTATAATACATGCGATATGAACAAGATAAAAGAGGGTTGTCAAAGAAGCAGTAAGACGCCACCTCGCGACGTGTGGGCATGCACCGTCCTCGCCTTACTTCTGAGTAAATAATGCTGCTCCCGGGGCTGAGCCGTTAGGTCGGCTGCTAAGAGGCTCTTCGGAGCTACCCGACTTGGTGGCTTCGTCCATGATGTTGTTAACTTCAACTTGGGCGAGCTTGTGAGTCTCGAGAACCCATTTCGCCAATTGGTTCTTCTCTATGTACTGGGTGAGGATCTTATCCTCATTTTTCATCGACTCGATAAGTTTGTTCCGGAAAGAGGCGTCAAACTCGCGGAACCGGCGGTCCAAGTTCTCTGTGAATGATCCGGTCGCTTCTTGGGGCGACATGGGATGGAACGGTTCCTGCTTGTCCTCTGTTTCAACATTAATAACATGGTTCAAGATGGGCTCAGTAAGATTGGGTTTGCTTACGAAGTCTAATGCAATCGGCGAGCATCGCGAACAACTCGGTATCCGCCAACCGCTCGACCACCTCAGTATCATCCTTAAGTTGGGTATCATTGATCTTGGCCCAGTCATCGCGAACGAAGAGCCTCCTCCAGATGAGTCGCTTAGCCTCTTTCAATTCATCGCTGTGACAGCTTGAATGGGCGACCTTCAGGGCCAGCCAGAAGGGGTGAAGAATTTCATCCCTTGACTCTGGCTTGAGAGAGACCAGGGTCAGCAAGTCGATGAGAGACATCGCATCGAGGGCCTCGTGTTTTAGCAAGCGCTTCATGCCGTCTTCGAAGATATGGTGAAGGGCCTTTTGCCGTCGTGGGATGTTCAGGCTATGAGCCTCCATGGCGAAGTTGAGGGCAGCGGCATCATCCACAGCGTCGTAGGTGCTGGGCACAATCTGGCTATGCAGTTGGTCCTGGATCTTGACGGCAATTAACTCCTCCTCAACCTTCTGTAGCTGCGCTTCGTTTCGAATATTATCGATGTTGATATTGAGGACACCGCTATTGGAAGCCTGCTCCTCAGCTTCAGCTAAGAGAGCCAACTTGCCAAGACTGAGCTCAATTTTCTTGTTCCAGAGCTGCTGCTCCTTAGTGAGCGCAAGATTTACTAGAGTCTCAGCACTGTGGCCCACGTCATCTTCTTGCTGCACATCGTTGATCCATGAGATCCTCGCCAGCTCAGGCTTGCTACGCAGGAACTTCGTCTTGAATCCGCGTTCGTCCAGATCAAATTCCAAGACAGCTTCGACTCCGTGCTTCTGGAGCAGATATTCGTATAGTGGAAATGCGAATAATTCTCCGTAGTTCCCAATGCTATCCTTCAGCTTCGATTTCTTCGCTTTTCGTGTGTTGCTCCACTGTTGAGATTCTATCAAAGAAAGGCCAGGATGCTCAAGTTGAGTCTCGAGCTCCTCTAGATGATCCAACAAGATGGTGGCGAGGGCGCTAAGGCACTCATGCTTCTCGGCAATACTGGCTCCTTCCTCCCACTTCCCAGCGCGAGCCAAGGCAGTTGGCTTATCGAAACTGTCTGTTTGGTATACCTTGGCGAAATCTTGAGCCATGCTCTTCTGTTCAGGAATAGTCATGACCCAGCGAGCATACTCCAAAACAGAGGTGAGCATCCCATCTGTCAGAACAGGAAGTTCGTTGAAAATCTTTCCGATGATCTTGGGGTCCGGTTGGCCTACTGACTTTGGCTTGTCATCAGATCCCAGATGCTTCTGCACCCACTGATCCGAAAGGTCAACGAGTCGTTTAGCGTTGTTGGCAATATAGTGGCAGCCAGTCCAAGGTCCAGGGAGATTGTCGTACCCATCACGCAAGATGCCCATACGGAGTTCCTCATCGCCTAATCCATAAAATAATAGGTTGTTCTTCCGAAACTCCAGAGCTGAAGTGTGAACGCAGACATATATCTGAATGGCTTCATAGATCATAATGGTAACCTTGGCATCGTCCAGCAGGTGATCCTTGTACAAAGTCTTAATAACTTCGTAGGCCCATGCAACGAAGAGTTCGAGGCGAAAAATGTCGTTGACGAACCAGTGACGGATCCGGTCAACTTCACCAACGTTAGCAACAGGGTTAGTCTTCTGATCCTGATGGATGAATTCCACAATATATCCAATCAAACTCTTCTTGTCGTTAGCAGGACGCGCCGCTGTGAAGGCCTCATGTCGTTTCCAGAGCGAGATGGCAACGTGCATCTTTTCAGCGTTATAAAGCAGTTCCCATCTGGTCTTTCGGTCGAGGTCTGCTCTTGTAATCCTCAAGTGCGCGATTAATCTGTGTAAGGCATTCGAACGAGCGCGCAGGTTGTCCTCGAGGGATGCCGGAAGCGTAGAAATAAACGGTGTACTAGAGCTCAAGATCTCGCGGCTTACCTCCAACGCTGCCTGCCCCAGCTCCTCGTTGGAGAACTTGATTTCCCGACGGCCATCGAATATCAGAGGGTTGTCCTTCCTAACGCCGAAGAAGACCGCCTGTTCAAGCTTGCTCTTAGCGGACACTTTCGGAGGCTGATCACTTGCAAACTTGTCCACATCAGTGGTCACGATTCGGACGACTCCCGCACCTCGTACGAATATGACTGCAGCGGGGTTCTTCGTCTTGTGCCGAAGCAGTCTGTGTTCCTCGTGAACATTGACAGCCAGGGTTTCCTCAAATCCGGAGCCCAAAATCTCGTGAACATTGTCCTCCCTGAAATCGATGACGTCCTCGAATAACGGAGGCAAAATATGGCTGTCTGACTGAAGCTGGGAGTCTGGAGATTGGGGTGGGAGTGCGATGGATGCGAGAACAGTGGCTCGGTCGAAGACAATGAATGCGACGAGTGCGGGTCGGGGTAGGTAAACACGAGGTCGGACGGTTTGCGACGTGCTAGATGAAGAGAACGGGGCTGAGTAGGATGTGATGGGGCGGACCATGCCGATACGACATTCTTTTGGTGTCAGGATGGCCTCTACCAAGGCGTACCGCGAAACTCTCCTCTGAGTGAGACTGACGAGTAATAGTAAGTGTTGTACGGCGGAGTCATCGGTTGAAATTGCCTCGCTCAGCATACTCAATTCGAGATATTTAGCTTCTAACCCCTTGGGCACGTAAGTAAAATCCAGGGCTTCGAAGGATTCGATAGGGAATTCTTGGCAACTTGGGTCAGCTTCTTGTAGCGCATTGACGAGCTCCTCGCGCACATCCGCTTCACCAACGACGTCGTTGTGTCCTCCGCGATGGACCTTCCAAGCCTGTAGGCGGCCCTTGCAGGTGAGAGCAACGACGTTGCGCTCACCAACCCTAGCAGACCTATCCGCCCGAACAGCTGTTATATCACCTCTCAGGGACAAGTGCGAAAAGGCATGGCGAATGCTGCCAAAGATACCACTCGTCGATGTCGAAAGGGGATTCCGCAAAAATTGGACAGATATCGCGGGTCGTCCGTGGCTATCGCGCACGTTCATGTATGCCAATCGTCCCGAGTTGAAGGTGAGGATGAAACCGGCGGATTCAGCGTTGGTGATAGCTACGATCTTTTCCCCCGACGACATTCCAGATATCAGATACTCGACACCGGAACGGTCCTTCTTGATGAAGGCAAAGGTAGCCGCGCTAGAGATGGACTCCCAATACACAACTTTTCCACTACCGGCCATGACCACGACCAGGCCAGGCTCGGTCGACGAGGCGGAGGGAGAGACGAAACATCCCACAGGAAGTGGGTCGGTCGGTTTTGATGCTGAGGGTAAGGTGAAAGTGAATGTTTCGGGGGATTGCGAGGTTGAGTTGTAAGGCCAAACAACGGCGTGTGCGGCGGTCAGAGTGAGGGCATATCCAAAGGTCGAGCAGATGTCGGCAGTCTGGTTTCCTGTTGTGAAAGCGAACAATGAGCAACGGTCAGACGCTTAAGAAGAGAAAAGAAGTCACGCACCTGACCAGTCAGATCGAATTCTGTCCGGGAGAGCTGGCAGCTTGCTCGCGGTGTAAGCGTTTGTGCTGGTCTACAGCCGTGATTAGTACGCAACATCATGACAGAAGGTGCTACAGAAAGTGCAATACCAAAATAAGACTTCCGTCGCCCTTATTAGCGGCTCGGTCTCCGTGTTTTGATTTTTTGGCGCGAACGATCAATTCTTTGCGCGGTGCGGGACTGCGGTTGTGGATAGTGTTGTTCTTGACTTCAAGGGTCGCGACTTTATCCGTCTTGACCTCGATCATCTCCTGGTTATTATTGTCGGGGTTCACGAAGGTCTGCTCAGTCAAGGGCAGCCTCTGTCTCTTCGCTTTTGGCTGCTGGGCGATGTTCTCTGAGCTCAGCGGTCGCTGGCGGCGGCGTGAACGTGTCGCCGTCGCCGGGCCGCCTTCTGCGACGGATGGGGAAAACATTTTGTTGCGGGTCGCAACGGCTCGATGGAGGCGACGTCGAGGATGAGGCGGCGTTGAGAATCGATACGCGATGGGAGTGGGCGATGATTATCGAGATCAAAGAGCCATATTCCGACGGTGAGAGGGATGGCTCGACTTTGCGTGGACGACGACGTGTATGTGCGTTAGGATGGCTGGGTGACTGGTTGAGGAAAGGTCCAAGATGGAATGCAGCAGACTGAGCGACGAAGCATGCATTCATTGGCGAAAAACAAAAACGGCCCAGCCAGGGAGTCGTTAGGCTGTCAATTCATGTTGTTTTCAGCGCCTTGTCGCGCTGGGATTGGATGGACGGAGGCCCTGTGAGCCCTGCAACGCCCTGGAAGCGGCCCCACAGCGAGACCCAAAACAAAGAACTTGGTTGAGCCGCTTCGACGGTACGTACTAAGCCTCAACATGCGAGGGGCGTACAAAGTAGTATTACCTCTCGTCCTCCAAGGCCCTTCATGATTGCAACCTAAGATCTTTAGTACAGTTGCTCGCCGGCCTAAGGAAGCTATCGCATGCAATCCAGTTAGCGCTCACGCAATGTTGGGTGTTGGTCTTTATTGGTGAATACTTGGGTGGTTTTTGGTCGAGAGTCTTTGAGAAGTAACAGGAGATGACCCTGGACTAAGAACTCGCGATAAAATCTAAGACATATTCACACACGTACATCCATGTGCATGTACATGCGCATGCGCATACGCATAAGCATGAAAGATATCTACCAACAAAACTATTTACATTGAAGTCAAAGGCGAACGTCGGTCTCGGCATACTATTGGTTACTTCGTTCTTCCTATGGTCTGCGTAGATAGGGTCCATTTGTCACTGCGGATCGAAGAGCGTAGATGAACCAACTTTCAGCCATCCGCGTTCCGCCCATATCCGCCTTGCTACCCTATAGTAGTAAACCGGTTCAAAGCCACACCACTTTTGGTTCCGGGACCACCTCAGCAGAGATGCCCTTTCTTCATTCCTCAACGATTTTGTCGAGTGCAATGAGGCGACTTTCCACAGCCGTCACCATCACGGACCCATTGGTCAAGTATCAAGCTGCCTTGGCCTCTGGCTTATACTCACCAGATCCTGCCCAGCATCGACTCGCCCGGCACTTACACAAGATCTATTTGCGGGTTAAGGATTATGCTCCCCAGGAAGAGTATCGCCAACGGCTTCTGCAGGTTGCAAGACTGACGGACACCGCTACAAGAGAACAAGAGGAGGAGAAGTATGGCAATATTTTGGCGTTTCGGTCCCATGCTATTTGGAGGAACCCTCTTTTCAAGCACCTCCTCACAGCACCTGAAGGTAGAGATAGTCTGGCCATCGTCAAAGTCCTCAACAACTACGAAACCGCTATTGAGATAGACTCGCCGAAAGGCCTCTTTCTTTCGGGAGAAGTTGGAACAGGAAAGTCGATGCTCCTTGACCTACTGGCCGATGGCCTCCCCACCGAAAAGAAAAGACGATGGCACTTCAACACCTTCATGCTATATACGTTCTCACAACTGGAGCAGCACCGAAGGGTACATCCGGAGGTTTCCAGGAACGAAACAGAGTACTCACTTCTCTGGATGGCGAAGAAATTGATCCATAAATCGCCCATCTTATTCTTGGACGAGTTTCAGCTCCCCGATAGAGCCGCAAGCAAGATTCTCAGCCATCTTTTCATAACCTTCTTCCAACTCGGCGGCGTCCTAATTGCATCTTCAAATCGCATGCCCGAGGAACTCCAGAAAGCCACCGGTGCTGACCACACACCTGCCCCTGCGAAGGGCCTGATGCGCAAATTCTTTGGAGGCGGGCCGCGAGCCCGGGGTGACCTGTTCGGGCAAAGCAGTGACTTTGCTAACTTCCTCGAGGTGCTGAAGGCACGGTGCGATTTTTGGAAAATGGAGGGCGCCAAAGATTGGCGACGAAAAGAAGAGACGGAAACTATTGAGATCGAAACCAGCGAAGTGGTTGTCGGCAGCGTTGCTACAACTAGCGACGAGATGACTGAAGACAAGCTCAAGCATCGCAAAAAGCCAAACAGCTATTACCTCACTCATGCAGATGAGGATGCAGCCTGGCAGCAACGGATCAACGCCTCTCTTTCGTGGAACGGCCCTGGCCCACCTCCTTGGGAGCCTTCAACATTGGTGGTTTATGGTCGAAAGGTTCATTTGCCCCAGCATTATAATGGATCCGTCTTCTGGAATTTCAACGACTTGGTCGAGTCTTTCGGTCCGGCAGACTACATCACCATGGCCTCGACTTATAGCACATTTATCATCGATGCTGTTCCGGTATTGACTCTTGCTACGAAGAATGAAGCTCGACGGTTCATTACGCTTCTCGATGCTCTCTACGAAGCACGTTGTAAGCTCATCATAAGAGCTCAAAACCCACCCGATACTCTCTTCTTCCCAAAGGAAAACCGCAAATCGGCCAATAGCTTAGGCACCATCGACGATTCCGACGATGGCATCTACTCCGAAACCATCGCTGAGGTCTATCAAGATCAAACGTCCCCATTTCGCCCCAACATTTCCTACTACGACACTCAGACCAGCACCTCGCAGTATGATCCCGATCAGGACTCCGATTTCGGGTTGCAGAAAAAGCACGTTGATTTCGGAAACACCAGTGCCTTCACCGGAGAAGATGAACGCTTTGCGTATAAGCGTGCTATCTCCCGGCTATGGGAGCTCTGCAGTGCGCAATGGCATTCTCGAACTGGGGATTGGTGGCAGCCCTTACCTATCGAGGCGAGGCACTGGGAGGGAGGTCCAGCTTCTCGACGAGCTGATCAGCTGGCCAACGAGCTAAGAAGTGAAGGCGGCGAGAGCATGGGCGAAAGCGTGGAAATTGACGAGTTGGCAGGGCTGTCGAGGTGGAAAGTTGAAGATCTTAAAAACCAGGGTAACCAGAGCAAGTAGGATGAGAAACTTTGGTATTTCTAGAGGAGGGGTGCTCTCCAGTGAGCTAATGTTGGAAATGCCCCAAGCCACAGAGGATGTTGGACTTTAGCTAGACGAAATCTTCACAGAATCCGTAAGTAAATATTCACATGTGTGGCTCTGAGCTCTCCAACTGTTTATCAGCCGACTCCAAACGCCGCCAATCAATGCCATGATCTGGCCTCGTGGCCCTTAAAGATTCGTAACCCCAGGCGTCCAGCCTTCTCCTATCCTCTTCATGTCCTCGGTGAACTTCCTGCTCATAATCTTCTTCCCCCCCACGCCATCTAGCGGCATATGTTCGTCAGGCTCGAAGAACGGATTCTGCAACAGCCTAACGTAGGCATTTTGCATAGCCTTGAACACCGGCTTGAGTTCGGCATCTCTCAGACCATTCGCCGTCTTCGAAACGCCATCCACCCGCCGCCCCCGCATGTCCACCACGCACACCATGCGCACGCCTGTGTTGGTTTCGTGGCCGTAGGCGGCGAGACGGTCGTCGACGGCGTGGAGGAGGCCGAAGTCACCAGAGAGGCCTGCGCCGGTGGCGGTGTTGTGCTTGGCACGGAGATCGAAGACGTCGATGGTGGAGGAGAGCAGGAGGGAGAATTGGAGGGGGTTGCGGATTGGTGTGAAGGTCTGGGTCGTTGGATCGTAGGAGGGGAAGACGGACATGTGGAGGGGATTGTTCTAATTATAGGTTAGGTCTTTTTTTTTCTGGGAGAGGACAGATACAGAGCTGCTCACGTTGCGGCCGATGAGGCCCAGACAGGCTATTGAAGGCATTGCGGTGCTCATAGCTCTGGTTGTTTGGTAGAGTTACAAAGGTTGAAGTTACCTACGGCATCTCCACGGTAAGGAGCTTGAGCAACGGGAGCTAAAGTTGGATGATAGGGTGATGAGCTCTGGCCCCGCTAAGGTCGGTGGTACCAACATATCATGACTTCTACTTTATGCTACTACATACAAAGAAAACGGATAGTTTAACGCATCAAGTCGATAGAATACATACTATATATCATCGTGTACCTTGTGACATTTACGCTAGAATATCAGCCGCATCCATCGCTTCCTTTTACTCCCAATATTACATGCCGGGAAAGACGACTCCCTGCCAAGTCCAATCACTCGTGCTAAGTACACGATGTCGAATTACTGGACTAATTCCAATTCTCTCCGTCATCGCTCTCCATGATATCTCTTGTATCCTCCAGCCCTTTCAAGACTTCCTCGACCTCTGCAGGGTCTGTAATCGCCCACACACCTCCGCCCTTGACCAAATCCTTCCCACGCATTCCCACCTCCTTGCCAACAAGGTTTCTCCCGACCTTGCCCGGTCCAACGCCGACCCATCGCCGAACTCCGTCTTCTTGATCTAGATAACGTACGCTCGCCCACCAACGTACTGTATCGAGGCAGCCACGAGCCAATAATTCTTTGAACTCGTCCTTGCTCCTGAACGGTCGTGCCGACACGTTGCTGATGCATGGGATTGTGCCAGGGAAAGTGATGATGTCCTCACTCTCGCGACCTTTGACTTGACTCTTCTCATTGAGTAGATTCTTCATTACTGACACGGCAGGCTTCATGATCGGGCTATGAAAAGGGCTGTCGCACATTAGTCGCACAGCTCGCGGGTCGTGACCCAGGAACTGGCGGACGTGTGTTATCAACGTCTTGATCTTGGCAATATTGCCGCTGAGGACGATCTGGTTCTTGCTGTTGATGTTGGCAATTAACACCTGCTCAATCGGTGGCACATCCTCGCCGCTCTCTGTTTTGTTCCCTGCGCTTGAAAATCCTACAAAATCGCGAATGGCATCGATCAAGCCGGCCATGTGTTCTGGATGCGAAATGACCGCCACCATGCCGTATTCACCACCGTATGTATCGATTGCTTGCTTTGTTGCCTCCGCCATGGCCTCGGCTCGTTTGCGCACTAGATAGAGACTGTCTTGGAACGTCATGTATCCTCCCGCGACGATTGCGGCAAACTCTCCTAGCGAGTGGCCGAGCGTGACATCGAAATGGTCAGTGACCTTGAAGCCGTACTCGCGCTCTAATACCCGGAGGATGAAGATGGATGTAGCCATGATGGCCGGCTGTGCGTTGGGAGTTTCGTTCAATAGCCTGGAGGGGCCGTTCTGGATAATGTCGGAGAGTTTGTAGCCCATATACTCGTCAATCTCCTCCAAGAGCTGAGACGACGTCGAGGGGAATGCCTCGATCCATGGCGTCAGCATGCCAACCCTCTGAACACCTTGACCTGCCCGTGACACCCGTTAGACGGAATGACCGAGAGATGTATCGCAAGACATCACAAACCTGGGAAGAAGAGGGCCGTTCGAGTCCCTCCTTTATGCGTCGACCACCATTTCCGTGGCTGCGCCTGCGGCCTCGCTGCCGCGGCCAGACCAGCAGCAGTGGCAGTGGTGGAAGGTCGCGACGCTTGCGACAACTCGAGCAGGCCCTCAGCGCAACGGCGGCGTATCATTGGCGTGGCGAGCCGTTCCATGGCCGTTGAACGGCCCGAATTGGACCGACTAGAACGCGCGAAAAGGCGATTTCATATTATGAAGAAGAAGGAAGCAGGTTGTGCATGGTAGGTCCGAAGAAGGAGTCCGATTGACGCTGGAAGAAGCTGGTTGGCGGGTGACGTCTGTCAGGTACTACGGGTACTTCGTTACCCCCCCAAGGTTAGGTATCTGTTTAGCTCGTGACGAATTGCTTCAGCTAGGATGAACGGCGTGACCACTGAAAATCCACTGAACTGATTGACTGCTACGGGCGACCAGAGTGCCGGCGCCGCCCCAGCTTTGTAGCCGATGTCCCGAGTTTTCACGGCTCGGAACTCCGGCGCCCTTCACTTATACGAATAAAAGCAATGAAGGCTTACTCATAGGAGGCATTTCGGACGAAAAGGACCTCGGAAACAGCAAATAACTACTGGTTCAGTCATGCCATTACTCAGTTCTTTTATTTTACTCGTCTGATGCTGAACGGATTCGCTCCCCTCTCACGCTGTATCCTGCGCCGTTTTGCCTGCACCTCCGAGGCAAAGGTCTCAACACCGAATCTCCACTCCACCTTTGCTCACCGTCAAGTACTTGACCCCCTTGTATGGCTTGACTCCTTCTCCCAACCCTCGACTCTTTCGTGTGTCCAAGAGCATGCTTTCTACCTTGAGCCCACTTGCCAGCCAGCCCTTTACTGCGAAGCTGACGGATGCCGATGTTGGCATGAGGATCTTGTTTTGCGCAATCTTCTTGGACTCCTTCTCGTCGTCTCGACCCTCCTTCTCTTCTCCGGTCTTCTCGCCGGACGCACTTTGGTACGGTTCATTATACGAGTAGTCGGTGTTAAAACCAAACCCGTTCGGATCGAACTCGTTTTCATCAGTCACTAGTGGTCCCACGACTGTACACCGCAGGCCAAAGTAGCTTGTGCCTCCTGACAGCTCCTTTGCAGGAATATGCCATTCCAAAAATTTCTCTCCCGGGTTGAAGCTGGCGTCGCCGCGACTTGGTCGTATCTCGGAGAGGTTTCTAACGTCTGCCGGTAACGGAATGGTGATGGTAAAATCATCCATAGCGGGGGCCCCTGGTGACCCAGGGTGCGGCCCTCCGAGTCGCCCGGAGCCGACCCCTCTTCCATATCCACTTGAAGACGGTGAAGGAGCACCTAAGATCTTGTTCACTTGTACGCGAACCTCAAAGTCTGATCCGGTGGAGCCAAGTCCAGTTTTGACCTCCAGGTTCACCGGCAATTTGAGATTGTTGGAGCTTAAACTCCCGTTCTTTCCACTTGTGAAGGGTAAGAGATCCACCTCGTAACCTGCTAAGATGAATCTCCCATCCGGGGGTATGAAGCTTAATTCTCCTGGCCGCTCTTTCCATCGATTTAGGCGTACGCATGGGTGGAAGACAGGCAACTCCATGATTCCTCCGATATTGTGCTTTCCTGACGGGCTAGTCAGAGACAGCGTAACATCTGGCACACCCGAAACCTTCGACGTAAATGCAATGGTACCGTTTGCGAAAGCCGCCAGAGGTCTTCCCGAGGGCGCAAGCGTCACTGACAAGGTCTCGACGATGTCGGCGTAAAGCTCGTTGGACGTATGCCGCACGTTTGCTCGTCTCCAGGGTAAGGCTGGTGTATTGGAAGGCAAGAAGGACGGGGCACCAGAACTTGCGAAGTTATTGCTTAACGGTGTTTTCCTAGTGGTAATAGTGTCAGCTCGATGCTCGGCTGAATCCGCACATGTCATCGCCTACCCAGGAAGGTTGATGCTGCCCAAGAGCTTCCCAACCCATCCTTCCATCTCGACAACCTCCCGTAGAGCATTTGGCTCCGTTGTGCTAATATTTCCGGCATCGCACATCTCTGTTAACAGTTGCGCGACGACATCGTAGTTGTTCTCAATCTTGATGGCCAGGACCGGCGCGCCGAGGAAGTCTTCGAAGGCATCGATCACGCGGTGAAGGAACTCGAAAACTAGGAGGGGTTCGATCTCGGCCGAGGATGTGACTATGAACAAGAGGTTTGCGTGTATGAAGCTGAACACAAGAGTTGGCGGGTTCGTGTTGGGGAGGTAGATTAGGCTCGGACGTGGTGCTGGATACTCGAGGTAGAGGGGTAGTAGATTAGAAGCTGAGAGCGGCCTCCCTGAATAGGTATGCGACAATATGGGATTTCTAGGCCCTTTAGCTGGTGGATGAAAAACAAGATAAAGAGCCCAATGTACCTGTTGTCATCGTATATGTGCAGTGCCTCGATAATGCCGTTCATTGTGATGGCCGACGCCTCGTGCCCGGCGTTGGTAGATCTAGAGCTCTTGGGCCCCTGCACTGCCAGGAGGGACGTGCAATGACGAAATTAAATGTTAGTGCATCGATGACTAATCTACCGTCTGAGAATCGACCTGGTATCGCGCCAATCAATTTTCACCATTACTAGATTTCGATGCTTGGGCTTGTGCAGCTCTCCTGGCTTTTCAACAACTCCACCAAGTCGTAGGTGGCACGACTCCGAATATGGCGGGCGAAAAGATTCCAACGGTTCAGTCCCTCGAGCGGCCCGAGAAGCTCGAGAATATACTTCGACAAGACCGAGGGGACGACTGCCTACCCTGCAAAGTTATTGGTCAGTTCTTCCGCCATCTTCCTCCCGGTTCCGCGGCAGAACATCAGCTTACGTCTTGCAGGTAGCGGCGCATTCTTCGGACTTGGAGCGTATAGCTACTTCTCGGGTATGTCCCAACTTGAGAGGCAACGGAACGCTATTCTTCAAAGCAAGTCGATGTTCGGGATGAGGAGCCGCAAGCTGGGCATCACCGCGATATCCCTGAGCCTCGTCTGGATGGGTCTTTGGAGGGCGTTTAGGTGATGACGGGACTTAAGCGCAAGCGCCACGAACTCCGCTCTATTCTTTAGGATAAACTCGAGTCGGAAGCATTTAAGCTCGGCGTCAACTGTATAAAAGCACGATATCCCTTTGGCTGTGCGAAGGGTCACAGGGATCATAGCACAAGAGCGGGGGCTAATTAAGAACCTAGATATTAATAATACCTAGCTTTATAGCTAAATTAATA
>JAMYIC010001250.1:0-10336 GCA_024112705.1 Microcera coccophila
CCCCCGTCCCCCGTCCCCCCTCTCCCGTCATCAGCGCTAATACCTGTCACGGCATGATGGTTGGGTGTTCGGTAAGTGGGGATATTGAAGGTTGCAAGATCCGCGTGGGAGGGTGACTATGGAACATTCCGCACGAGTCCGTACAGGGACCAACGACCTTCCTTTCCAATCCCTCCCACCGCAACTGCACTTCGACCGATTAGGAAGTCTTGGCGAGAACACGCTAAGAGTTCCAGGGACTTTCCAGCAGAATTCTAGTGGCATTGCCGGGATTAATTGTCGTGGATCATTTTAGCGTATCTCGACAGGCCATCACGGGCTTTCCGATATAGGGCAGGTGGGGGGGCAGGACGTGGGTGACGTTATTTTTTCTGTGCCCTCTACGAACACCTTGCCTTACGTATCTTAGCCTCGTACAACTCGCAACGAGCTTTCCATGGCAGCGGAAACATGCCACAGCCTCAGGACGGACGAAACTCTGGGCGGGTAGGGCACCGCGATAATCCTCGGGAGCCGGGAGAAACGAGCTGCGAGTTGTCAGAAGACCCTGCGTGACTGCGTGACTTCCTCCCATCCTTCTTCATCCTTCCATCCTTCACTCTTCGCAAAGATGCATCACCACATTCTCCAGAGTGTCATCGCGATGAATAACCTACCCGGGAGCAATCAGGCCTATGATCATTCTCCTGCAAACGCCTCCTGGCTGGGATCGCTTTTTGTTGAATCGCGGAGCCGGCAGTGACGGCCGCCGAAATGCGCGGGAGTGATTCCCCAGTTGCCCCTTTGATCGACAGATTCCCCCATCACAATCTTCGACCCTGTTCATCACCGAAGTTGCATCGAACCCGTTTGGGAAATGTCCCCGGCACTACGATTCAGGATTCCCTAGCCGGCGGCCACGCGCCAGATCTGACAAGGGTGACATCGGCCTCTGTCAACCGTATGCAACACCAAAGGTCTTCTGCATCATCATGTTTGGACCGGCGCCAGCCCTGGACGCCCAGAGTCACGCTTTGCTGCTGCCTGCAAGCGTCTTCGCACCGTATCGTGATTGAGCCCCCCTCCTCCAAATAAGAGTTGCCAACGGTTTTGGGGGCCCCTGGTCCCAAAGAGATGACCATGCCTCACACCCCCCATGTCCACATTCAGCATGGCGTCGGAAGCGCCGTTTGGGACAGAGACAGGGCTGATCTTAGTCAGTGAGCTTGCTTCGAAGTCAAAACCTGGGGACCCATTCGGCAGTTGAGGAAGATTGGCAGTCACGGCAGGCAGACATGTCATGATCGTTGCTGCGCGCTTTGAAAGCCCTCAATTACCGGTACACCACTCACTGCGTGCGTGTTTCACTTCTCGACAGCTCATCCTGATGTTCTCGGCAATTCTGCGAACTGGCCATGATCAACAAAGGCTCCTACAGGTCAAATCGTCGGCATTGGTTGAATCTTCATGCTGTCGCCCACGCCCCTAATCAGTCCGCCTTCATTTCAGTGAAATCTGCGTAACGAAGCTTGAATAGAAACGCGACAACCACTTTGCAGGTCCTCAGATACATAGCCGATTGATGAGCCTACCGAAACAAAGTCAAACCGAACTCCACACGCTTGGCATTCGTGTCGAAATTGGCCGTAAACCATATTACCGGACCAATTACGTCTGCTTTGCTGCGCAGCTCATTGTCTCCTCCACAACGACCTTTTGTGACTTCTAACGGTGTGGGATATACGGGTATACCTTGGGAAGACGGTAGCCACGACCCAAGGCTTACGGTGCTCGATAGCGCGCACGCAGATAGCGGCTACGGAAAGCTTTGCGGACAGGGATTCTCGACCATAGTTCAGGCTACTAATGGACGATGCCCGTCACCAATAAGAATGCCCCGAAGTACGACCGATGGCAGCGCCTGGATTAAACGGCGAGTCAAATAGAATCTTTAACGGTCCACGCACGAGTCGCCCCGGCGTTGGTAGCGATTCAATCAAAATGAGCCTCGGTAGGCTTCTGGACAGATTTTGCACGTCCTGTCAGCCACGCAATGGATTGACCCGAAGCAAAAGAACCCGACATCAAGCCTTTGCACGCGGTTGACCACGCTCTACATGAGAACGAAGCTTTTGTCAATGCGGTGGAGGCAGCGTTACTGCAGCCTGCAATCTGCAATATCCAGTAAGCTACGTGTAGCTTTGATAGGAGCTTGGGGGGTTTCATTGGCGATGGTAGCATCAGCGGATTTGAGAGCAGCTGCAATGCACAGTTGTACAACACAGCCACAAACGGTTCGCAAGCAGAATCCGTCAGGTAAGTGGTAGGTTTGCGAGGAGCAAGCGACGAGATTGAAAGGGTATTTAGCTTCTCCTCCTTGGCGCGATCCTAAGACCATGGCTTGCGACGGCGCTCGACGATACGGCAAGAGCAAAGCTAAGGAGCCCTCACACGTGCCATCGCTCAACGTTCGACGCATCTTGCTACAATGGCTTTCCGTTTGCGTCGCAGCACCGATAGATGAAGATCGTCTCGAGCGGACGCGAAACATCATCCATTTTGGACACGATCAGATGTTACAGCAAATCTCGTCCAAAAACGACAGTTGCAATGCTAGCCTGGGCGCAGATGGGTTTCGGAAGCCCCAATTTGGCTTTCGTGCCCTGCAGTGCCAGGCTCGTCGAAACATGGGTCCCTGGCTGCTGGCCTCCCCCCTCAATCCACCAGGGCGATCATTGACATATCCAGATCCTTGCACAAGCCAAGGAAGCAGGGCGCCGGGGCTTGGGAATCCCACCAGTGTAAGCGAGGGAAGGGAGGCGTATGCTAAAGCGACGATCATTCGGTTTAGCCCGGCCACCTCGATGACGACCCAAGAACGAAGGCTTGGGATCGGCCCAGGATAAATTGACATGAACCGTCAAATACTGGGACCCCTGGGCTTTATTCGCTTTGAGAGTCACAATTGGAACCTACGACGCATTGTTGCAGAGCTTTGCACACAATTGAAGGCCGCGTGTTCTGTCGCGACCTGTCCGCAGCCTCGCCTTTGATCCTATCAAGCCTACCCTCCCATTAGTCTTCTTGATCAGGATCCCCGGTAGACACTTCAATGGAATGCTCGAGCAGTGGGTAGGATTAGGTCATGATTGCAACTCAGAACGTTCGTTTGGACGACGCATCGCACAATCGGATGCGATGGCTTGTGGCTAACACTACGACGGCTTTTATCAATAAGGTTTGCAATATTGCCTTAATATGTCCGGAGCCTTACTCGTGGAGCCAATCGAATCAATCCACTGAACATGCTTCACTAGAGTAGTGAGCTCGGTGATTGAAGTAGGCAACTAAAAAGGCCTTGTTGAATAGAAAGCCCGGCGCCACAGCTTAACATCCGTCCGATGCTAGCGTCGTCCGCTCTCCGCGTCGTGAAGGCGATGGACTGGCATAGGAGGCGTTCATGATTCGCCCATGCGAGGCAATCATGACATGAAGCTCTGACGGATGGGAAGCCTGATAACAGTTGTTCTTGATTGATACCGGGTTGGGATCGTCTCAGGATGTGCCGCTCCAGCGGTTCTAGGGCAGATCCCAAGCCGCCTCCGGGAGCTTGGCTCCTGGTTCCAAAACACAAGTTGCAGTGACAGAGCCAGGGTGGTGGAGAGCGGATACTTCAGGGCTAGGAACGGCAGTGAGGACCTGAAAAGGAATGGTGGTCCGGGAGAGCGTCGTCGGTCGGGATGCTTGGGCTTGTGAGGATTACGATCGTTGAAAAGGCAGCACAGACCAGAGTCGGTCGTCGAAAGGGGTGGAGAGGTCCCAGGCTTTGGACCAAACCAGGCGTCATCAGTCATCGACACCTAAGTGAGGCGAAGCGAAGTTGGGATAATCGTAGGAAGGCCGAGACGAGGTGCGGGACGGTGGGCTTCGAGGACTGGAGGATCCGTTGACAGCGACGGACGGCGACTGTATTATCGAAGGCTCCCCGCGGCTCACAGTTCGCAATGGGATCATACATTGCAGGTGGTTGATATCAGTTGACAGGGAGACTGATGTTGATCCTCGGTGGTGCTTTCAACAATTGTCTGAGAACCATGAATCTTGGTTCACAGCCACCCCCTCACCACACACCCGGCTCGATCCTACACACCCACCGGTATCTACACCGGGGTCGGAGCTTTTACACGCCCTCGGCTCACACCAAACCCTTGCACAAATGCACTCCCCTCCCCTACTCAAGATACCCCGGAGGTCATCACAGCAGAATTGGAAGGGGTGGAGACCGCAATGCCGGAAAAAACAACAAGCCTTTGAGACCCAATCCCAACCGGCGGTTCGAGGAGGTGTCCATCCTATTACCCTTACCACACTCCCTTGTCTGTCCTTTAGTAGCTTCACCATCAACCCTGCCCTCGAGGAGTTCTTTTGCCCCAGGCGTAACGGTCTAGAGGGGCCCACCTACAATTTTGTGACACACTGACAGCTGTGCTTGGGGGCCCTCGAGGATTAATTCCCATGGATCATCGTGTGGGTTTACAGATCTGATATAGTCCCTCTCCACCCTCACCAGCTTTGGTTCCCGCTCGGGACACATACTTAAGCTTCCCGGCGCCCTCTGCCTTCCCACCGGTACTGGACTTTATATACCCACGGCACTCTCAACTTCAAGCAGGCTCTGGTTTATATGAATGATAACATCCTCCCATACCTCCCTCCAAATCTTCATATCATTATTGAGTGGCATTGAACAAACCTCACCACCACCAAGAATACCAACCGCCGTGCGATTCGACTGAGAGCTGACACTGAGTAACGTCTCAAAAACACAACTCTTCTCACGCGCGCGCACACACACACGCACACCAATGCATACTTCGAACTCGTTTTGGAGGCAGAGTCAGGACACCACCCACCAACAACAAGGACCTTTCACCTATTCGCACGTCCCGAAGCCGCCGCCGTCGCCCCCGATGGAGGACCTCAAGTGCTCGCTGCCCTCCATATCTAACCTCCTCGGCTTGGCTGATGCCGGCTCGCCAGCCAGCGAGGCATCACCTGGCTCACGGCAACATTCTCCCCAGAGCGAAGGTAAGACACGTCTGCCAGCAGATGCAAACACTGTCAACTGACTTGTCCCCAGCTCCTTCAAATTATCACCGATCAAGACTGGAGACGGCACCACCACATGTCAAGGTGGAGAGTCGGCCCAATTCTAGTCACCGGAAGTCGTCATACCGTGGCCTACCTCCTACACCACCTATGAGTACCGATGCTTCCTTCGACAACTACACCTCCCCATCACACAAGGCCAACAACCACTTGTCTGCTTCTGCCACCCGAAACGGATATTACTATGAGACAACACCTCCACTCGAAGCTGACGGTCAGCGAATTCCACATGCCCCGGCGCCAACCGCCCCTACAAATCAAACGCCCGTTCAAGCGCCGTGTAATCAGCAAGCTTATCCACCTGCCTACGCGAAGCAGCCGCCGATGGGCACTTACTACCCCCCGATGCAAGCCTCGCAAGCCCCTCCGCCACAAGTCTCAGGGTTGTATTACCAGCGCTCGCTGCCGCAGTCCTTCCCACCGCCCATGAACGTGGCGGCGGCACCAGCTGGAGCAAACCCTTGGCAACACCACCACTATCTGAACCCTTCCGGAGGAGCGAGCTACCCCCAAAGCCAGGACAGGTACATCTGCCAGACTTGCAGCAAGGCGTTTAGCCGGCCAAGCAGCCTCCGCATCCACAGCCACTCTCACACGGGCGAGAAGCCATTCAAGTGTCCCCACACCGGCTGTGGGAAGGCGTTTAGTGTAAGGAGCAACATGAAGAGACACGAAAGGGGATGTCATAGTTTCGAAGTTAGCGCTGGCGGGCCTGCCTAAGGAACCGATAGCCCCCCCAAGGGACGGAGGAGACCGAAATACGAAGTGTCTCCCTCGATAGGATATATAATGGGCATTGTATCAAGATACCCGTGGAAACGGCCCTACCATGGACACGCACTTTGATTATTTGGCAAGGCGTTAGGGAGGAAAACACGTTGACTGCACGAGATGACTTGTGCCACTGGAGAAAACACCGGATCTGGAAGACACTCAAGGATGAGAAAGGCCAATAGCATTTACAAGGAGTTTAGCGGACGAGAGGGCAGACGGACTGCCTTGGCACGATATATCAATAAAGGTCTTAACCGTTGTACACTTACCACACATACACTTCTCACTTGGCCCCCTTTTGAAACAGATGTTCACACAACACGTCTTTGAGAATTTTGACATGTTAACTCGGCACAGCGCCCCTCGGGACCCACAACCGAACTCAGGGAAAGACGGCAGGGCGTTTGCAGAACCGGTTCATGAGCCACGTCGACGGTGCTGTCGACGGGATCCAGCAGGCTGAAGACGAAACCGTCATTGACGGCATGACCGAGCGTCGCCTATTCGGAGATATTCGAGATATTGTCACCGAAATTGGCCTGGCCTTGCATTTGCGATCAAGATGTCGGGCAGATGCATGCCGGATCGCCTGCCGCTCAGTGTTGATATTACGACTCTCGATGGCTGGAGGCATGCTCCTTGTTGTCTCCAACGAACACGGGCGCGTCAACCAGCCCTGGCTTAGCCAAGCACTTTTCCGTCCACGACTCGACCGGGTCCTGGGATGATGATCGTGGGATGGACATGGTTTCCCCGAGTCTTGGTCCAAACGGCGCTCTAGTCTGTCATCGCCGAATGCCTCATTCCCTCCCTGGGTCTGGGGGGCCATGGCTTCCGAGGTTCAGCGGCGGATGAGCCGCTAAACCATAGCGGGTGATACGGGCGAGTACTGCCGGAGTATAGTGGGCCTCGCCTCGGGATAGCCCTGAAGCGCAACCCTTGCCCGCCCCAATTGATCCCGCCCAATGCTGCTTCGAGCGGATACGCCCTGTTTTCTAGAATCCCAAGCGGCTGGCTCGAGAGAGATAGGCCAAGACCCCCAGAGCGACAGGGAACATCTGGCGAGAATTTTCCCAAGGTAGGAATTCTGTTTGGGGCGAAGCTGTGCCACGGGACATTGGGCGGCTGATTAATGAGCGAGCACACGGCGCAAGAGTCTCCACGGGCCATCATGCAGACCCGTCAGCATCAGCATCGGCGACGGTGATGAGGATGGAGGATGCTGACGTTTACGGAAGAGTTCGTTGCCGCGCTTACTGTTGGCTGGATAAGTCCCCCCCCCAGCGGCGTCAGACTGCAACCGTCTTCGGGCCATTCATGTTGAAGCTTTTGTGGCATCACGGCAGAGGGAAGAATGTGTGTGCTCTGACAACGGCGACAACAGGATGGGATGAAGTCCACCAGAATGTCACTGCAACGGAGGCTGTTTAGGCCAGGGGGTGTGGCTTACACCTTGCAAGGAGGGACCCCGTTTCAAACACCAACACCTGGGAAGCGTGGGACGGCCAAGAAGCCCGGGGCACATGGCAGAGAGGATCAGAACCGATCCCGTCAATACGAATATGATGATGACGGCGGCAAATTTGTTCTGGTGGCTTTCCAAAAGGGCATTTGAAGGAGTCTGTCAAAGTCGACGCGAGAGCCCTTGTCCTTGACCCCTTGGGGTATACGCGCACCGCACAGGTCCAAGACTTCTATGCTCGAAGGCGCCATGATTATGCAAATCATCCATGAATAGACAATGCCGCATGTTTCATCTCAATGCCACGCCGTCTCTGAAACCACGTCATGTTATTCGTCTCCTCGCTTCGCGGCATCATCCATGATTCCACCAAGACACAAAGACAGTTTAGTTTTCCTCGAAAGGGCTCGAAGCCACAAAAGCCACAGGATCATATCGACTAATTGGAATCCTCCCGCTCGGATCATTCTGCAAGGCTGCGCTGTGAGACAAGGCACGATCCCCCTTGCAGCACGCACATGGTCCTTATTCCACCCCAGCCCCATGCGGCGCAGATCATGGGCAAGGGAAGGGGGGCTGCAGGAACACGAACGGACGAGATCCAAGCCACCGACCGCAATGTCCGTGTAGACGGGGGACCGTACCGCTAGGTCGTCAAGAAATGCGTTTGCCAGGGATGGCCGGAGCGCTCTTCTGATTTTCTCGAGGGGCGGAGCGCGGCTCGCGAGGGATTTTGCTCGGATCTGGTTCCGTTGTTCACATGCAAAGCACGGTTATATCATCGCGCATTTGCTTAATATCTCAGGTGCCAATGCCAAGTCTCGACGCCATTGGCCTCCGTCAAAAGTGCCATGCAAGGTAATCAGGGAGAGATGACAAGAGAAACAAAGGTCAGAGTCAAAGGTTCCAGACTCTGGCGGTGGGACTGTGCATGAACTTAACGGGAAGTGCAATTGTCGTGGACTGAGGCCGAAGATCAACGGCGCCCCTCGACGTAGGTGACGTTGTATTCGCGGTAGGGCGATTTGGCGGTCAAAGTGCGGCCAGCGGCTTGGCGTCTATAACGGCATTCCACAGAGTTCCACGCTGCGCGCTGTTGGTGAGACGCCTTTGAGACATCAACGGTCCTGGTTCGACGGCTGGTCATATTATTAATAAGACTCCACGCGGAGTAGACTTTTTGGTTTCGCGGGAGGCTTAATCTCCTCCCTGCGAGGGAGACCCGTCTTGTTTGTCCTGGCCGTTGCAAAGCGTGCGGCGTGTGCTTCGTACTCGAAGATGGGAATCGGTTGCGGCGTTGTAGCTCTCACATGGCTGCCCGCGATCCAAAGCTCACCAGAGAGGCGCGATCTCGAAGGGTCTATCACGGCGGGAGGCTCCGAAACGAGCATTGGTTGAATCAACCCGACAAGGGTCTTCTCCCTCGACCGGTATGCACGATGCCACGAAGAGAATACCCGTCGGACCGCCAAGTCTTACTCGCCCACTTAGAATTGCTTCTTCCGACAGCCAAGCCAGTGACAGCAAGCTTTGGCCAGGCATGGTGTGCCAATACCAAACGCATCTGTCGTTGGTGGGATTCAATGCAGCAAAAACAAAAAGCAGAAAGGATTCCTCCTCCACGGGCTCCATAAACGGACGGACGGGCTTAGCGCAAAGGACTTGTCACATTTCGCTGGTTCGGTGGCTTGGCCGTTGGGAGGGTGTGGATCTGAGGCCCGAACGAGCCTCGTGGTGTTGAGACGCGATTCACTATCAGGACAGCGAATACATACGCACCTGATGCAGCGGCACTTGGGAAAAAGGAGCGGGCGATCATTCATGGAGTCTCAAGGTTCTCTAAGGTTTGGGGCCGGTGTCGGTGAGGTGTCATTTTATGAAAATGATGAGATCTTGATTTCGGCAGTTGTCAGAAGTGACGGGACCGACTAGGCGAGTGTGTAGGCGTGTGCGTGTGTGCGTCTGCGTGTGCTTGTGCGTCTGCGTGTGTGTGCGCGTGCGTGCGTGTGTGTGATTTACGGGCATTTGAATGAGACCGACATGTCTCTCTGCGAAGTGCGTTGCCAATGCGTGGTGGTCTAGACTGTGATGAGGCGCTGCAACGGTGACGTCGAGGGAAAATTGTCTCAGCTTAGTTTGTGCCGCACAGAGAGCCAGCGAGCGAGCGAGCCGTGTGATGTGACGGATGCAAGACGTGGATGGAGGTGGGAATAGTTGCATGTAGGGAGTGCTTCCTTCCTACCTTACCTTACTCGGGACATGCCTGCCGCGGCTTGTCAGACATGACTAAGCGCTGAGAGCCCGGGTCATCTTGGAACATCGTCCATTTACCTCCTACAACCAAAAAGCAATCCTCATACAAATTGACGATGTGCTGGAAATGTAAGCGCCGCATTTCCCGCACCGGCTAATTGGCCCTTTAGAGTTTCAGGTTCCGGTAAGCGCCTCCGGGGCGAAGGGGGGCCATTTATTTACCCGTTTATCCTCTTTTTTTTCTCTGTCTTTGCTTTTTCCTTTTTTCCCTTTCCTTTCGGATATGAAGATCGTCGGATCCGGGATGCAACGTACGAATGGTGGCTGCATCGCACAGGGGGAGGGGGGAATGATGGAGGAAACTCGTGGTTCTCAATGCTAGCCGCTGCGTAGTCACAAACTCAATCGATTCGATAAGCGTGCTGTCCTATCACATGCCGAGCGAGACATTCCTTTCCTCGGACAGATGATAAGCGAGGCTGATTTACGTTATGGAGGTTGCTGGTCTCGGAGCGGGTGGTTGCATCATACGGCCGAGAA
Organism: Microcera coccophila; assembly: GCA_024112705.1. Lineage (NCBI taxonomy): Eukaryota > Fungi > Ascomycota > Sordariomycetes > Hypocreales > Nectriaceae > Microcera > Microcera coccophila. Next base: position 10,178 of record JAMYIC010001250.1, read on the forward strand.
CCATCGAGGCAGCCCTCTCGAGACGCTGTTCGGAGGTTATTGACGATACTGGACTTCGTCTTGCCGTGGATCAACTCAGTCTCCTCTTCGATCCCGGTGGCAGCGCTCTGGCTCCGGATCGAAAACATCAATGCGTAATTTTCGATAACGTAACATCGA